>PVKC010014799.1:0-21801 GCA_004027635.1 Crocidura indochinensis | reverse complement strand
ATTGAGGGAAGACACCAGGGGGCTTCTCTGTGCCTTCACTGTGCTTCTCTGTGCCTATGGGCTGACCAAAGCTGGGGTCCTCAGGAGACCCCCAACTCCTGCTGCAGGCCTCAGTGATGTCCTCTCTCACTTGCAGGGAAGCGCTACAAGGGCGTCTGCTGCTGGCAGAACAGGATGAAGGAGCTGAAGGCGTATGCAAGCCTCTGTCCTGTGGCTGGGAGATCACTGACACTTTGTGTGTGGGCCCTGTCTTCACCCCAGCAAGCATAATGTGAGCGTTCTCCGTTCCCCCCAGAAACCCAGCGGGGCCGCTCAGCTGCTTCTGGGAGAGGTGGGGCAGGTGGTGAGTAGGGCACTCTCTGGCCAGGACTCTGGTGCCCACTCAGCCGCCCCCTGCACTCTGCCTGTAGTGTTTCTGCCCTGTAAATAGGACCAGTCTCACACTCACTGTAGTTCAAGTATGCAACATAAATCCTGTCCCTTCCATTTGTGTCTGCCTCCTCTGCAGCGAAAGCAACCTGGTCAGCCAGGTGTAGGGGGTGTTCTTGGGGATTTCTTGGTTCTCCTTCCTACCTTTGTAAATATGAAGCAAATAAATATTTAGGTTTTTTTGTTTGTTTGTTTGTTTTGTTATTGGGCCGGGGGTTACCCCGGCTCTGCACTCAGAATTTACTCCTGGTAGGCTCAGGGGACCATATAGAATGGCAGAGATCAAACCCAGGTCAGCAAGCACTATGCTTCAGTCCCAAATATTTAGATTTTTATATACTCGAGTGGAGTCTAGGCGGTGCACTCAGAAATCAACTGAGGCAAGGCCTGAAGTGCAGTTATCAGGATGGGTCTCTTCCATTGATATTCCACTTCTCTGCCTCTTCTTTCCCTTCCTCCTTGGGCCCACCCAGGTCTTGACATCAGGCAGGGTGGGCTATTGGGATAGGCAGAGTTGCCTCTTTTCATCTTGGAGCTGCTGCTTATGACTGGTGAGGGGCTCCTGAGAATACAATTACCAGTAAGAGCCCTAACCAACATGGTGGCCCCACATGACCCCTGTAGGCAACTCAGTAGACATAAAGAACTCTGATAGGGGCTGGAGGTAGGATTTGGAGGAGATCCTGAACTCTTCCTCTTCTTGGTAGTCATCGAAATTGCAATACTATCACAAAGCAATGTGGAACAAAACAAAACAGGTGGGTGTTTCTGCTTAATCCAGGAATGATGGTGAACAGCTTTGATTGCAGACTATAGCTATACCCATTGCCAAGGCCCCAAGCTGTTCCTGCATGCAGATGGTCAGAACCAGGCTCTTTCCTGCTGTAGTCCTGAATTAAATAGATTAGCAAAAGGAATTTTAAAACATTTTTTTGGGGTCACACCAGTGGTGTGACATCAGTGGGTTTTTGGTCACATCAGTGGTGCTCAGGGGTTACTCCTGGCTCTGTGCTCAGAAATAGCCCCCGACTGGCTCGAGGGACCATATGGGATGCCAGAATTTGAACCATGATCCGTCCTGGGTCAGCTGTGTGCAAGGCATGCCCTACTGCTGTGCTATCTCTCCAGCCCTAGCAAAAGGAGTTTAGATTATAGAGTTTCCCAACTGCCATGGGGGAATTCTATTTATTTATGTTTCTACAAGTGAAAAAAAGTTGCTATGAGTCACAAGTCTTAGAGTTCATCCATACAAAGTGTAAAATTTGGTGAGTTTTAGTATTTTGCACCATTGTCATTGTTATTCTAATTCTAGGACATATTCATCTCAGAAAGACACCTTGCGCCTAGTAGCTGCTGTTTTCTCCTCAGCCTCCCCCTGGCAACCACTAGCCCACTTTCCACTTCAATTTGTGTATTTTTTGTTTTTGTTTTCATATTTTCTTTTTTATTAAATTTTTATTTTGACCAAAGTGTATTACATCTTTTATAGTAATATTTTAGGTACATAGGAACATTGAATCAGGGACATTCCCACTACCAGTGTTGTGTTCCCTTTATTCATCCCATATTCCCCTCCTTTGCCCCCCTGCTAGAATAAGTGGTCCCCTCTGTGTCTAGCTTGTTGTAGATTGGGTATCGATTCTGTTGTCATTGACTTTTGATTTGTTGTTTAAGTCAAATCATTTTTTAATATCTACTCAATGTTTGTATGCCAGTTTGGTCTTGGTACCATTCATTATTTCCCTCTCAATTTATGAGGCAGAACAAGATGATTCAAGTTATGTGGCTCTGTTTGAAGGAAAACAAAACAAAATATAAAAAGGCAAAAATCAAACAAAAAACTGAGAGGAGTCCATCTAGAGGTTATAAATATCAATTTAAAAGAAGAAAGGGAAAAAGGAAGAAAAATATAAAAATACAACAAAACAAACAAAACACAGAAAAAACAAACAACAAAACAAAAACAAACAGAAAAACCCCCAAAACCGAAAAGCACCACAGCAATAAAGACAACAACCAAACAATAACCATGATCCCAAAATAAAAACAAAAGTAAAACAAACAAAAAGAACAAAAGCAAAAAAACAAACAACAAAAATTTTGTGCTTTTTTATTTTTGCATAGGCACAGTAAATATTGGAGAGTTTAGAAAGGGAATTCCCTTGACAAGAAATACAGGGTTTCTCCGCCTTTGAAGCATACTGTTGTGGGAATAACTATAGGCTCCCCACATGCTCTTCTACTCTCCCCAAGGTCTTTTTGTGATGCCTGAAAACTTTTTGCTCAGTTGTGGATGATAAAATCAGGCCTCTGTAACTAAAGATCTTGGTATTTGCACAGGTCATAGGATGGAGCCTAGGATGGAGTCTTTAATAACAGTTCTAGACGTTCTGTTCCAACACTGTTGTTTTAATCAGTCTTCTGTAGTTGGTGGTTCAATTTGTGTATTTAATTGAACCATCTTTTTTTGGGGGGGGGTCACACCCGGCGGTGCTAATGGGTTACTCCTGGCTGTCTGCTCAGAAATAGCTCCTGGCAGGCACGGGGGACCACATGGGACACTGGGATTCGAACCAACCTTTGGTCCTGGGTCGGCTGCTTGCAAGGCAAATGTCGCTGTGCTATCTCTCCGGGCCCTAATTGCACCATCTTAATCTTTACTTGTGCTTCTCCTCCCTAGGTAGGGTTTTGTGCATGACCATTTGATGCCAGAGGACTAGGCTTCAATCCAACCCAATCTGACACACACTACCTGGCATCATCAAACCACTACATCAGACCCACTGTCATCTGTGTTTCTGACCCACTGGATAAATTGAAGGTTCTAAAGACCCTCCTCCTTGGCTTTACTAGAGCAGTTTCCAGAACTCAGAGAAACATGAACTACCTAACTGGTTTATTCTATCCATTAGACAAATGTCTCATCTAGGTACCCTCAGAGTTTCACAGGGCAAGATCCTAGGTGTGGTCACAGTTTCAAAGCTGCCTGTGGACACATTCCTCTCCCAGGATTTCCATATGTTCACCAACATTCAGGCTCACCCAGTCCTGCCATTTGGATTGTTCTGGAGAATGGGTGATGGTGGAATGTTGATCAAATCATTGGCCACGAAAGACCAGGCTAATAGCCCACACTCTCCTGAAGTTGGGGCTGGTGTTTCATCACTTGGAAAATTCCAAGGATTTCTGGAAGTTATGTGTCAGGATTGAAAATGGAAATGACACTATCTCTTGCTTTAGATCAACCCACCTGGCCTTCCTGTTTGAGTATTACAGCCAATACTGGATCCTGAATGTGACTTTGAACACATCTGATGTACAATAAGATGTTCCAAGGCAATGTAGACATTTGGTTTCTGGGGGTCCCTTTTTCAGGCTAGGGCTGTTTTATTAATTTTTTTTTGGTTTACAATACTATTATAATACACTACACTCATTACCTTCCCCGAAGGACCTCACTTACCTCAATTCTTATCTCCCTCTTACCTTGTGGATTACTACCCTCTCCCTTTTTGTTGCATTTAGATCTTTGTTACTACCTCCCTGTGTATCTTTTAAAATCCTGCATTATGAGAGAGATCATTCTGTATGTCTCTTTCTCACTGACCAACTCAGCATGGTATCTTCTAGTTTCATTCAGGTTGCTGCAAATTGTATGATTGTTTTTGTTTTGTGCCCAACTTGCTGGTACTCAGGGCTTACTACTGGCTCTGTGCTTAGGGATTTCTCCTGATAGAGCTCAGGGGCTCACATGGGGTGCCTGGAATCAAACCTGTTTCAGCAGTGTAACAAGCAAGCTGTACATTTTTTCCCCCCCCGCTGGGCCTGGTTTTTATTACTTTTAATAGTAGGTTCTCTTTGCTGCCCTCTAAAACTACAGTTGTGCATGTGTGTGCAGGGCTTAGTATACTCCATCCCTAAGGATCTATCAGAGATTTCTTATTATTTTAGAGACTCAAGCAGCTCAAGATTTTTTTTTAATTGGAAGGAGATGTGGGAAACAGGTTTTTCTTCTGGAATGGGTCAGGATGGCTGGGAGAGATGCAACTGGCACCAAGTCTGAACAGATTCCTAATAGAAGCTTTTTTTTTTTTCTCGTTTGTTTTTTTTTGTTTTGTTTTTTTGGTTTTTGGGCCACACCCAGTGACACTCAGGGGTTACTCCTGGCTATGCGCTCAGAAGTCGCCCTGGCCTGGGGGACCATATGGGGCCAGGGCATGGGGAATCGAACCACGGTCCGTCCAAGGCTATCACGGTAAGGCAGGCACCTTACCTCCAGCGCCACTGCCCGGCCTCTAATAGAAGCTTTTTAAGGGTTTAATTTGCTGCAAAACTTATTTTTCTGCAAAAGAAACAGCTGCATGTGACTTGTTTGAGAACAGTAACAATTTATTTTCAGTTATATTGTTTCTGTGTCTTTCCAAAGAAGAAAAGCTAGCTGTGAAGCCAGGCAGCATGCTGGGAAAGAAAGAGGCTTCAGCTGGCATAGGGGCTCTTCAGAGGCCTCCAGGAGTACACAGTGAACAAGTCTTTGACTCCTTAGAGCACTTTCTTAAGTACTCCATGAGCCCTGGATTATCCCAGAAGTCAGATGTTCTGTTGACTCCTCACAAACCCTGCCCTGGAACTTCACCTATGAGCATCATCCACTCAAGCAGGGGTCTCAAACTCAATTTACCTGGGGGCCTCAGGAGGCAAAATCAGGGTGATCTGTGAGTGCAAAGTCAGGAGTAAGCCTTGAACATTGGGGGGTATGACCCAAACAACTAAAACAAAACAAAACAAAAAAGATTCCTCTAGGGCACGGTCACAAAATGTTGTTTGAGACCCCTGCACTCAAGGTTCCAACACCTCATCTGTGTTTTCTAAGGTTCCTGTGTACTCATTTGCTCAGGTTTATGTTGTTGTTCTTGTGGGTTTGTGTGTTTGTTTGTGGGTCTCACCAGTAGTTCTCAGGACTTACTCCTGGCCATGCTCAGAGAACCATATGAGGTTCCAGGGATTAAATCCAGGTCAGTTGCATGCAAGACCAGTACCCTAACCACTGCCCCATCAATCACTGTTACTCACACTTTCATTCAATAACTGACTTGCTCATTCACATTCTCCCTGGGGGTTACTAGACTTGTTTCTAGCCCACTTCAAAACCACTGCCTTCTCACCCAGAGCTCTCCCCTATATCGGCCAATCTTCATTTTATAACAGAATCTGTCACAAATGATTCTCATTTCACTAAAAATATACATCCAACCTCACCCAGCTCCCTCTCCTGACTTTCTGCTTCCCGCTTTCTCACCATTTCCCATTCAGGAAAGTCATCAGGTCCCCAAACACTGGGAAGAAGGGAGTCCTTCTGGGTCAGTATTTACTATCCCCTCTGGAATGATCTTCCCAGTTTAT
The DNA here is from genome assembly GCA_004027635.1 of Crocidura indochinensis. Classification (NCBI taxonomy): domain Eukaryota; kingdom Metazoa; phylum Chordata; class Mammalia; order Eulipotyphla; family Soricidae; genus Crocidura; species Crocidura indochinensis. The sequence goes on along the minus strand of PVKC010014799.1, from coordinate 15,972 downwards.
CTTCAGGGATGGCTCACTAAAGTGCTGCTCGTCTTCTCTCAGGTGAGGTCTTCCTGATCACCCTTTAGAAAATAGTCTCTCTTCTCCTAGAAGGCTTTCTATTTCTTCAGAGAACTGATATAACATTGACTTTGACCATAACAGGTCTGTTTGTGTGTCATCTGACTAGTGGCCCCTCCAGAAATCCTTCCAGCAAAACGTTTTTTTGTTTTTTTTTTTCCCCCTGGCTGCTTTGCCATCACCTAAAGCAGTCAGTGTTCAACTATGGTGTTAAAATGCACAAACCAAAAACAAAGCACTTGCTTGGTCTATTTATTCACTTGAAAAACCTAGCTATGGGCACGGAGAGATAGCACAGTGGCGTTTGCCTTGCAAGAAGCCGATCCAGGACCAAAGGTGGTTGGTTCGAATCCCAGTGTCCTATATGATCCCCCATGCCTGCCAGGAGCTATTTCTGAGCAGACAGCCAGGAGTAACCCCTGAGCACCGCCAGGTGTGGCCCCAAAACAAAACAAAACAAAACAAAACAAAACAAAGAAAAAGAAAAACCTAGCTGTAGGGGTCAGAGATAGTATAGCTGGTAAGGCACTTGCCGTGCATGCAACCAATATGGGTTCAATTCCTGGTGCTCCATATGGTCCTTGATGCCCCTGCAGGAGTGATTCCTGAGCACAAAGCCAAAATAAGCCCTGAGTACCATCAGTGTGGACCAAATCCCAACATAAATAAAATGTGGAAAGGCAGCTTCTTGAGTATTATTACAACTGGTTTTGGGCCATACCCAGCGGTGCTTAGGGATTACTCCTGGTTCTGTACCCAGAAATCGTTCCTGGAAGGCTTGGGGGACCATACTGGATGCCAGGAATTGAACCTGGGTCAGCTGCATGCAAGGCAAATGCCTTACCAGCTGTCTATTGCTCCAGTTCCTCTTGAGCATTTATCAAGCACTTACAGGGGCCATCCATGCCCTGTGGCAGACACAGATGCTGTGAGTCTAAGTAGTCCTTAGAGATGAATTTCTAAGTAGTCCCTAAGGTACTTTCCAGCCTGAGCAGTTAGACTAAGTAAGCCCTGAACAGGCAGGGAGCCTGTATTGCATTCTAAAGGGAGTCAGGAACCCTAGATGATGTTGGAGCAAAAGCACTGTCATCCTTTGAGACCTCTGAAAGTGTATTCCAGAATGGCAGAAATTGCGTCGCTATGCCAGCATGCACTTGCTTCCCTCTATGGGCTGGATGCACAGGCCTGACCAGAAGCCTCTGAGGAACACAAATTGTCATCTCTAACCACCCTGCTCCAGAGGGAGATGCTGGCTCTGGGGTGTCATCTATCCCCTAGGAAACTCACCTATTCAACCAGGCTCATTCCAACTGTAAAGAGAACATTAGGGAAACAGGTAGCACTTCCTACTTAACCCTCTGCTTCATTTTATTTTATAGTAAGTTAGGTAAGATTCTAGTGTAAAAGCTTCTAGTGTATAAATTTGGTATCGATGTACAAAGTTACTGCATATCACCAAGTGACCATGAAGCTCCTTCACTGTGTTTGTCACCTCTAGTTCAATCTCTCCCCGCCTTCCTTTGCCTACTACTTGGTAACTCAAGGCTGAGTCTTTGTCATGGCTCAATACATCTAGCCCCAAGTTTAGTCTCTATTCCACAAACAAGTGAGGGTACCTGGTATTTATTCTTTTCCGACTTACTCTGCTTCAAATAATGCCCTCCAGTTCCATCCACTTCACAGTGAACTGCACTATGAATAAGAAAACTTCCTTCTGGCACATAAGCAGCTGAATCTGTAAACATCTGAGCAGCAAAACTATCTGACACAGGGCCCAGGGATATAGTAGTAATGTGCCTTCCTTACAGTTGGGGGACCACAAGTTCGATCCCTAAGATCACTTTCATATGCAGAATTCAATCCTGACAGCCTGTTGGTGAGCCCTGCCAGCACAAGCTAATCATGTGACCCCTCCTGTGAATATTGCCACATGTATGACCTGGATATAGCAACAGCAATCTCCACCACTAAAGGAAGGGGGAAAAACTGATCCCATATAACTGATCCTAGTATTCAGAGGCTCTTTATGAAACATTCAATGTCAGTCCTCTGTTGAAAACTTTCAGCTGATTTTCTATGGAATGCCAGTGAAAGCTAAACTACCTTGAGACCTCGGCCACCTTTCTGATATCCTCTAATATGCCATTTTATTTAATGTACCCCTTGCCCATAGGGCTCTTCTCACGCCTTCACATTTACCAAGTTCTTTTCCGCCTCCAGGCCTTTGCTCTTTCTCTCCACCTAAATAGCTCTTCTCCAGCTTCTCCACGACTGGCTCATTTGTCTCATAAAGGCCTCAGAATAAACACCATCTGTTCTAGGCAGCTTGTTCTCAACACTTTATTTGAAGACATTTCCCTTGGCCCCTAGTTATGTGAAGCCACACTTTATAAAAATTAGGTTCTAAATGTAATACTCAAGCCAAGAAGTGTGATCATGATTCCTTAGAGACCGGCCAGAGTTTCTGTCCAAGCCTCTCAAAGGCTGCTATGCCTCTTTATGCTCTGACTTTTCTCCCTCACTGCTTCAGGCCTTGGCTCAGATGTCATGGTAGTCTTCTAAAACATTTAATTTTGGTGGGGCACACCTGGTAATGCTCAGGGATTAATTCCTGACTCTGCGCTCGGAATTACTCCTGGTGATGCTAAGGATTTCATACTGAATACGGACATGCCATCCAGATACTGGATACTGACATGCCTTGCATGTCAGCCACACACCAGGCAAGCACTCTGACTCACACACACTTTTAAAACACCCCACTCCACCACCACATTCTAGATCCCCTGCTTGGAAACAGCCCTGACACTTTCTTCAGACTTAAGCTCCTAGGACAGAGGCTTGTTTACTGCTGTGTCCCTGTTCCCTAAACCAGCATTCCTCAATGTTTCACACCTGTCTGAGTACTCCTCCATGCATCAACTATCATGGCCAAGTTTCCAATTTTTCAATATCTTCCTGGCAGTTGAAGTCTATCCGAGTTGCTTATACCTTTTCCACTTGCAAATTCTTTTTGTCCAAGATTTTATGTCAGCCTATATATACATATACATATATATTCATGCATACATATGTATATATAATAGGTATACAAATAAAAATGTACTGATAATGAATCGTAAGTTTATTTTAAAACAAATTTTATCAACCTCTAACATTAGGGGACCCCAGTTTAAGAAGCTAGGTTCTAGAGGCTGAAGAGATTCATGCAGTTGACCCAGATTCCATCCCCTACGTCACTAGCACACTACTCTGAGATGTTTAGTAACTGTTGGCTGAAGGACTTCTACCTGGGTCTCTCCGTCCCTTATCTCCTGTTTTACTTGCTTAGGTATTATTGAGTTTTCAGAGCAATCTATATTAGGAAACTACGAATTACTATATTTTCTTTTTCTTTCTGTGAAACTTCATCCTACATCCTTTTCCCTACTTGCCATTGTGATCTTGGCTTGTGCTTGGCAGATAAAGAATAATTTGTCCCGAGGCAAGGGATCCTAGTCCCTCCTTATACAGAGATGTACAGTGACTGGTGTGGGTTTGAGGGTCTCACAGCCCCCCGACCCCTGAGGTCTTCTGGCCCTTTCATGTAATCCCTCCCCGTAGTAGGGACGCTTGATAGGTCTGTCCCCACAATAAAATACCAAAGAACCGATTAACCTTTAAGTCAGCAAAGCTATGACTTTCTATCCGTATATAATCATTATATTCCATGGCAATATCTGAACATCACACTAAAGCACCATTTATTTATCTGAAAAGCAACTCAAATGGTATTCAAACCCTGATGTGGGAGGAAGACCCTAACTCTGGGTCCCTATTCCTGCATCTCCCAGGTGCCTCTCAGGTGTCTCCCCCCCACCCCTAAAATCCACTCAGAAGCGATGTGCTGAGGAGCAAAAGCAAACGACTACTCTAGAAGCCCTTTTTCTCATCAGATGGTCAGAGCAGGAAGCAAAGTATCCACCACTCTATTAGGAGCGTGGACCGCTCGAGAACTAGCTACGAGAAGTCCACGGAAGACGCCGTGAACATCCCTAGTGGTGAAGTCACTTCCGTGTCCGAGAGGCTCCGAGGGTTCGCGCACGCGCGCTCGCGTCCTCTGCCGGGCGGGAGGGGCGGCGGAGCGGCTCGGCGAAGCCCATTGGCTGAGAGACGCCGCCTCCACCAATGGCAAGCCGGGCCTTCGGGAGAGGGCGGGGCTTCCACGGCCCCGGCTCAGCGCGCCACGAGGCTGTGGGAGGTTGCCCCGAGGGTCCAGGGAGAGAGAACTGAGCGGCCCGCGTCTCCTTGAAGTAACCATGAGACCCAAGCGCAGGGCCGGGCTCTCCTTGCCCACAGCTTCCTTCTCTTGGAGGAAAGGCCCTGGCTGTTGGGTGTGAACCGAAAGCGGCTCTGTCGCGCAGCCATCTCCTGCAGAGCTGAGAAGAGACGCCTTACGCATTTGCTGCGCGGGGTCGGGACCCTTTAATTAATGAATCAGTCAATTTCTGTATTTTTGTTTTTTTGGATTCCTTTTTATGTATTTACTTTTAGTTTTAGGATTCTATTAATTTTTGGTTTTGGGATTTTTTTATTAATTTAAATTTTGGTTTTTGGATTCTATTATTTATTTTTGGTATTTGGATTCTTTTTATTTATTTATTTTTGTTTTTTTCTTTTTGGGCCACACCCGTTGACGCTCAGGGGTTCCTACTGGCTCTGCGCTCAGAAATTGCTCCTGGCTCGGGGGACCCTATGGGACACCAAAGGATCGAACCCTGGTCCGTCCTAGGCTAGCACGGGCAAGGTAGACGCTTACTGTTTGCGCCACTGCTCCGGTCTTTAAACCGGATTCTTGACTTCCAGGCCACCGCGTTGCACTTTCCGGAGTTCACTTGTTGCCCTTCCTGAGGATTTCATCAGATCCACACACGCCCAAGGCCAGTCCCTTAGGTCAGACTCATGCCACGCCTCGTGCTGCCCTTTTGGCATCCTAGTTTGACCAGTTAGTCCCTGTGCCAGTTTCGTGGCACAGGGAAATGAAACACTTCCCCTTCGTGCTGTTGTTCTAAGAATTAACACCTTCTCCTGGAAGGGGGTTGGAACAGCACTTGACAGGTGGTAACCTAGTAACCGCGAAATATTTCCACTTAATAATTAGGGTGCAGGCACAGACAAGGAAGAAACTTGCCTATAGCAGCAAAGCCAGCCGAGGCAAGTTGGGAAGCATCTGTGTCATGCAGTCATCAAACCCGGCTGGCATCATCCTGATCTTAGAGGAAAATTTTAGTCACCATTCTTGCTTTTAGAGCCATAGATGTGTTTATTTGGGAGAGCCCCATTATCTGTGACTGCTTTCTAGGCATTTCGCATCTCTGATTAAGATAAAGAGTGGGTCCGGAGAGAGCCAGCGGCGTTTGCCTTGCAAGCAGCAGATCCAGGACCAAAGGTGGTTGATTCAAATCCCGGTGTCCCATATGGTCCCCCGTGCCTGCCAGGAGCTATTTCTGAGCAGACAGCCAGGAGTAACCCCTGAGGCCCCCCCCCCCGTGTGGCCCCAAAACAAAAACAAAACAAAAAAGACGAAAGAGCTTTTCTATAACTAGTCCTCCAAACCAGAAACAAGACTTTCGAGAGGTTAATAGAATGACTAACCCACCACCATAATCTCTTTGATAGAAGAAATGAATAGCTGGCAGGGAGCAATAGTTCAGCTGCTAAACTCACTGTCTTTCAGATCATTGGAGGGCCAGACTGTAATTTAAAAAACAATCTGAACAAATTCCTGTGTACACTGCACATATCTTATTTTGAAGTTAAAAAAGTAAAAGGAGCAAATACAGTATTAAAAATGAAGAACAAGTAAAATTAAATCAAGAAACCTACGGGACCTATGGGCTTGCTTGTGGTGGCCTCATAATTTGAGGACCCCTGCCCGAGATTGAATGGAGGGATAGAGAGTCAGAGAGGAGGGGAGTTGAAGACTGTGGTCCACATCCCACACATGTGCACTGCAGGCCTGGGAAGAATCAGGCTGCTAAGCAAGACAGGTAGCAATGGCAAAAACACTGGGTAGGCCAGATAAAAGTCCTAAGTAGAGGGGCCCGGGAGATAGCATGGAGGTAAGGCGTTTGCCTTTCATGCAAAAGGTCATCGGTTCGAATCCCGGTGCCCCATATGGTCCCCTGTGCCTGCCAGGAGCAATTTCTGAGCATGGAGCCAGGAGTAACCCCTGAGCATTGCCGGGTGTGACCCAAAAACAAAAACAAACAAACAAACAAACAAAAAAAGTCCTAAGTAGCATGTGGTCTGCAGGCTGTAGTTTGAGAATCCCTGCTACAGCAGGTAGGGTGCTTGCCTTGAATATGGCCTACTCAGGTTCAATCCCCCCACATCTCGTTTGGTCCCCAAAGCCTTCCAGGAGTGATTTCTGAGCACAAAGCCAGGAGTAAACACTGAGCACAGCCAGGTATGCCCCCCTCCCTCAAAAATAAAAAGGAAAAAAAGAGAAATGACTTTCTGAGAGTGTTGAATTTGAGTTCCTGTGAGATAGCCAAGTGGAGACCGCTATATATGGTGTGATATGAACTGAGTTAGTGTCGTCTGATGAGGGACAAACAGAATTACCTGCCAGGGTAAGGCTGGAGTAGGCAGCAGTAGCAAGTTGGTAGATGAATAAAAGATAGCAGTAAGGGAATGCTTTAACTCACTCCCTAAGAGATTATAAAGAGGGTGTGGACAGCCACTTTAAGATATTCCCAGTGACCTACCTCACACTCAGTACCTACACTCATTCTGATTATGGAGTAGGCTTATTACACGGCCATGAATAGGTTAAAAGGGACAGACTATCAGGTCAAAGAGATAGTATGGAGGTTAAGGTGCTTGCTTTTGCCTGTGGTTGGATCCCTGACACCATAAATGATCCCCTGAGCACCACCAGGAGAAGTCCCTGAGCAGACATGGCCCAAAAATTAAAGGTGACATTAGACTTCATAAATATGGTGGTTTGTGTGTCGGGTACCCTTCATTCCCTTTCAATGCTTTTTAATAACTTACATCTCTATAGTAGTGAGGACGTGGAGATTTCTTTTCTCATTTTTTGTTTTTTGGGCCACACCCAGCAGCACTCAGAGGTTACTCTTGGCTCTGCACTCACAAATCACTCCTGCCAGGCTTGGGAGATCATATGGGATGCCAGGGATCGAACCCAGGTAGGCTGAGTGCAAGGCAAATGCCCTACTGCTGTGCTATCACTCCAGCTCCAGGACTTGGAGATTTCTAACAGCCACAGCTTGGAGTTTGGTTGTGGATCCTATCGCTGGTTAATTTTAGGATATTGGCCAACATCAGAGGGCAGCCATGTGAGACCCTAAGAAAGATATATGGGTAAGTCACAACTAAATTCCTGACCCACAGAGACTGTGCTATAATAAATGTGTTTTTTTAACATGTTTTCAGGTCATTTATCAGAAACAGAAAAGTAGATCATTAACAGAGATGAGAGAAAGCTGGCAATTGGGAGGAGATGGTTATAGCTCAGGGAAGAAATTGTATATTGGGACGATAGAGAGTATTTGACGAACAGGGGATGCAGCTGAGATAAGTCGGGCAAAGAATGAACATTAACAATAAAGCTATATATGTGAGTGAGGCAGAAGATAGAGAACAACAAAGCCAGTGTTGAGATAACAAGGGAGTTGGTACTAGTTAGAGTTGCCAGCATGTGGGCCACTGGGGATAAGTTTAAAAAGTAGCTTCTTAGGATTCTGGGCAACAACAAGAGAGATTATCAAGGCAGGCAAGAGAAAGCTACTGTTGTGTGAGGAAGAAATAGTAACAGAAGATAGAATGCAGGATAAAAGAACTGGAGAGGTCGCACTTGCATGAGTTAGGTTTATTTGTCAAGGGTGCAGTGTACTGCTCTTCCTTTCATCCAGACCTTCTCTCAGTCAAGAGGGTTACTTAGTGTCTTCTCAGTACTAGGCATTGTTCCAAGCCCTACAGACATAGACTTCCCTAGTGCCCAACGGACATGGCATTCCTGTCTTGGTTGGAGAAAGAGAAACACGATTTTTAGCTTGAGACTATCACTTTTTCCAATCCCGCTTCTCTCTGACACTTGGATAATTTCAATATAGAGATAATTTCAATATAGAGATGATCTTCCAATATTCTGTCCCTAGTCTCTTGACCTCTTTTAAAGAAAGCCCTTATTCTTCTCACTGTAGTGATGCCATGTATGGTCATACCCTAGGCCTTACCACATGTAATTTTATAAGCAACAACTCAAGCCTTCTCAGTTATTCTCTCTCCCTATTCAGATTCCATCAATTTTTCAAAATCATGCCCACAAGGGTTGAAGAGATAGCACAGTGGTAGGGCATTTGCCTTGCATGCAGAAGAACCAGGACTGATGGTGATTTGAATCCCGGCATCCCATATGGTCCCCCATGCCTGCCAGGAGCAACTTCTGAACGCAGAGCCAGGAGTAACCCCTGGGTGTTACTCAAAAAAAACATAACCAGAAACCTCTTCCCACTGCTCCCTCCAATCACAACCTTCCTAAAAGGCAACATGAGCTCAAGCTTTTTCCACTAGTCAGTGAGTGGATATTTGGTGTTCCAAATCCAGGTGTAGACAAGTGTTACTTGATCTTAACAGGTTCCCTGTTACTTGATCTTAGCTCACCCCTTTCAACTTTGTTTCATTCTGTGTCCCACTCGCCTCTACCTTAGTCTTATACCATGCTCCCCCCACCCACCCACACTGATAAAATTTTCACCTGTGATTTTCTTGGAATATCTGAGGGTTCCCATAGTCATGTCTGAAAATGCAGGTAGAGCAAACATAGCCAGAGACAAACGGCAACTGAATGGACACGTCTGTTTTAATAATGTTATTTTGGGGGGAGGATCACACCCTGAAGTGCTCAGAGATCACTCCTGTAGGTCCTTCAGAGACCATATCTGCCGCCAGGAATCAAATCTGGGTCAGATATATACAAGGCAAATGCCCTACCTACCGTGCTATCTCTCTGGTCCCATCTTTAAACTTTTACTTATAGGGACTGGAGAGATAGCACAGCAGGTAGGGCACTTACCTAGCATGTGATCAACCCAAGTTTGATCCCCAGACATCCTATATGGTCGGTCCCCTATCACCGTCAGGAGTAATTTCTGAGCATATAGTTAGGAAATATCCTAGAATAATATTGGCTTTAAAGGAGGCCAAGAGACTGGGAACAGAATATTGGAAGATCATCTCTGTTTATATTGAATATCCTTGAATATCATTGGGTATGGCCCATAAAACAAAATCTTTACTTACAAAGACAAATAGAAGTGAAATATTATTTGCCAACTTTACATTAAATTTTTTTTTTTTTTTTTTGGTTTTTGGGTCACACCCGGCAGCGCTCAGGGGTTACTCCTGGCTCCATGCTCAGAAATTGCTCCTGGCAAGCACGGGGGACCATATGGGGCACCGGGATTCGAACTGATGACCTTTTTGCATGAAAGGCAAAGGCTTTACCTCCATGCTATCTCCCGGGCCCCAACTTTACATTAGTTATAGCTTCAGTTCCTTTTGCTGGATGAATCTTTTCCATTTTCCTTCCAGCAAACACAGCCAGTTGGGTCTTAGTTTAGAAGATGCTTGTCTTGGAAGGCCAGAACAATAGTACAGCAGATAGGGTATTTGTCTTGCACATGGCCAACTCTGGTTCGATCCTTGACATCCCACATGGTCTCAAATATCCACTCACGGACCCTTTGCAGAAAAAAACTTACTGTTGCCAAAAGTTTCATGTTGCTTAGGAGTAACCTCTGAGCATCTCTGGCTATGACCCCAAAACCATAAAAAAAAAAGATGCTTTTTGTTCTTCTTCTCTTTGTATCTTATTCTATTCTTCTCTGTCTAATCTACTGTATCTTCTTCTTTGTATAACCATATTTCTTATTCTTATTCTCTATTAGTCTCTTTGTCCCAGCTCTTCTTATTCTCTATACGTCTTCTTTCTGCCAGGGCCCTTTTTCTCTTTCTTTCTGCCAAGGACTTTTTTCTCTCTCTTTCTGTCAGGGACCTCTTCTTCTCTCCCCTCCCCCCTTTTATCCTTTCTCTCCAACTGTCACTGTCCAACTGTCTCCTTTGGCCTCCCCTTCAAAGCTTCTTTATTTATTAATACAAAATAAATACAATACATAAAATACAAAATACTCTACAGGAAATTTTTCTTTTTTGTTTTTGTTTTGTTTGTGGGGGAAGAGAACACCCAGGAGTGCCTAGCGCTAGTCTAGTGTGTTTTCAGGGGTTTGCTCCCAGCCTTGCCCAAGGCATACCATGCAATATTGGGAAATGAACTCAAGTTTCCTTCAAGAGCTCCAGCCCTTTTAGCCATATTCTGGAACCTTCATTTAATTCTGTCAGTTTCTTGGACAGTGGCTCTTCTCTTGGCTCCCCTAGGCTTCTACACCTCACCCAAGTACTTCTCATACTCTGTTCTTATTGTTCTGTTATAACCACAAGAGTCTAACTGGGGATTCTTTGTAGTTATGCCATACTCCTGGGACAGTTATTAGTGGAAATTATCTCTGCCGGGTGCTGGGTGGATGGTAGGAGTATATGTCTGAGGCCTTAGGCCGCAAGAAGTCTGAGCTTTTGTTCTGACAGTGTGAGACCCAGGCCTCCCTTAAATCCTGGAGCTGAGGCAATCAATAAGAGATTGGGGAGTGGAGACTTCAGCATAGGCCCCTGAGCCCCCAGAAATTCCCATACTATTTGAGTTTCAAGGTCAAAAGGGCACTACTTCCCACAGTTCCATGCCATAACCATGACATCAGTAAAGATGTGTTTTCTGATGGGGTGGGGGTGGGTTTTAGAAAGATGGCTCAATGGGATGAACACATACTTTGCATGTAGGAGGCCTGGATTTGATCCCTCTCACTATAAGGCCTGTCGAGCACCACTGGGAATGAAGCACAATAAAGGAAATTATCTAATTTGTGGGGTCGTGGCATACCTGGTGATGTTCAGGGTTATCCTGGCTTTGCACTCAGGAATCACTTTTGGTGGTGCTTAGGGGACCACATGGGATGCTGGAACTGAGCTGGCTGCATGAATGACAAGCACCCTACCTGCCATACTATCTTCTCTGACCTCCAAAGGTGAGCATGAGAAAGTCTGAGAGTTGCAAGCCCTGGATAATGTGAGAGATAAGCCCCAATGTGTGTGTGTGTGTGTGTCTGTGTGCGTGTGTGTGTCTGTGTCTGTGTGTCTGTGTGTCCTACTTGGAGGACTTCATGGAGGCTTCAGCAAACCAGAAAAGATGTCCCAGGAAAGGTAGGCCAGCAGGTGACCAAGGGAAGCCTTGGTCTACAGTAGTACCCCAGGGTCTAGTGCCAGAGGCAGCAGATGCTTGAGGGACTAATGAGTGATGGGCACTGGTACTGGGGACCAACTAGGGCCCAGCTCAGCTTAGCACCCCTTGTTCCCTACAGGTATCTGTACACCTTTACAGTCTCAATTGGGCCCCTTCAGGCACAGGAGATGGGGCTCCCGGGACCTGTAAGCTCCATGGGTCTTACCTGGGTCCTTCAAGGGGACGGTGGGTTGGGTCGGGTGAGCCGGGACCACCGGCGGCAAGTCCTCCATAGAAAGTAGCTGACAACCAGCAGAGTGGTTGAGGAGAGCAAGGTGGGGATGACGATCACTTCAGCCAGCAGGCCAACATCTGGCCCAAGTGAGAGTAGCATCAGTACAGATCTCTGAGACAGGCTGCCCACCCGTATCCCCACCCTTAGCAGCTACAACCCAACAGTGGGTTTCAGTTCAGAGAAGGAAGCACAGAGAAAATTCTGGTGTAGAAGCCACATTTAAATGACTTTGAGCAAGTGGCCAGGAGTTCTTTTCTGCTTGTCTTCAGAACACATCCTGAACCCTTATACAGCACATTAAAACATTGTGAGCTGTATATCTGCACACATGTGGTACGTGTATTGTAAATGCATGTTACAGCAAGCATATGGCACCAGGTGTTAGCTTCACTCCTTCCTTTGGAGAGGGATGAAAAGGGAGTGACAAATAGTGGGCTTCTCTATATACCAGGCCTCTCTATATATCTACTCTTATCTGCCCCACAAGGAAGCTGAGCTGAAAGGCTGGAAGGGGCTGGGATGTGGCTCACGGGGTCGATCAGTTTTGCAAACATACTGTGAATTCTCCGCTCCAGCTTTGCTCACTCCAAACAAATGAACCCCTTCCCTGCTTAAAACTGGTGTCACGGGGCCTGGGAGATAGCATGGAGGTAAGGCGTTTGCCTTTCATGCAAAAGGTCATTGGTTCGTATCCCGGTGCCCCATATGGTCCCCCGTGCCTGCCAGGAGCAATTTCTGAGCATGGAGCCAGGAGTAACCCCTGAGCACTGCCGGGTGTGACCCAAAAACCAAAAAAAACAAAAAACAAAAAACAAAAAAACAAAAACCAAAAAACAACTGGTGTCACATTAGAGGCTTCTGTAAGGAATGGTGTGTTCTTCTCTTCTTCCCTTCTTTCCCCTTTCCCCCTCTTTTCTCTTCTCCCTCCCCATTCCCTTCTTCTTTCTCCTTTCTTACTGTAGGGCAGTGATTCTGAAATAGTGGGGCGCGCCAAGGTTCCATAAAGGGGGGCGCGTTTGACCTAGCAAACACTGTCATAACAAGCTAAGCCCCATGTTTATATCTCTGTATGTCTCTGGAGCTGAGAGTTGCTGTGTCCTGCTTCAAATAGCTATGCATTTCAAAACATGCTCATTGTAGCCATGAATTCAGACATCACCTCTTATTAAAAAATCAGCTCAAATTATTTTATATAGTTTTGTTTTGCAGGTTAAAGTTTTTTTTTTTAATAAAGATACTATTTACAGTTGTGGGGGGGGAGCTAAAATGTTTTCTTCTTCCTAGGGGGGAATGACAAAAAATAATTGAGAAGCACTGCTGTAGGGAATGGTATGGTCCTATATCCCACATGTGGGCTGAGCCCTACTATCCATCTTCCTAGAACAGCAGCTCAACTCTTGCTAGGCTGGCCTGGCTAAGTAGGAATGGAAGCAGTCCTCCCAGGCCAGCGGTAAGGATTAGATGAGAAGAGATGTCAACATTCGTAATGCTTCACAATGTATCAGGGAACTGGTCATCATGTTAGGGACTTTGAGAGGATAGTGAAATAGTGTTCAAAATTCAGGATCAGAGTAGGTTTTAAATTTTGGAGCTAGGAAAGCGCCTAGTGAACTGGTGAGGAGACTGGGCATCCCCCATGCCTCACATGTACATCTTCAGCAGAGAAGGGTCTCATCCAATATTGATACTTTATTCCACACTATTTGGCTAGTAAAATCCCAGGCTTACCCTGGGTTGCGGCTGGGTAGTTAGTTGGGTGTTTGCTTTGGGAATCAAATAGAAGCTTCCAAGTGCCTCCTACCTGATCCTTCTCCAGTTTTGTCAGTATGAGGCAGATCTGGCAGGGACCATGGGGCCTCCCCAGTCACACACAAGTCCAGAGGCCTCCTGTACTTTCTGTCAGATCCACCAAAGTCCCTCTTTATCCACTGCTCTGGTGCTCTGATGCCCTCCCTCCAGAAAAGCTGAGTACTTACTGCAGCGGTGCCCAGCAGAGAAATTGCAGGAAGGCTGTATGCCCATCAGTGGGGTGCAGGTGGCCAGTGATCAGGGTCCCCCCACAACACTCCTTTTCTGAAGGGAAGGGGGCAGGTGTAGCTGTACCCGGACCCACTGCAGACCCTCCTCACCTCTCCTCACTACAGGTGGGCCAGGAAGAGCAGGTCTCCAGGGCTCCCTGAAGTCAATCATCCTTATGTTAAACTGCTGTGTAGAGACAACCTATCAGCATGAGGAACAGCTCTCAGTGTTTATTAAGAGCGGTAAATTAGGCTGAAGTAAAAGAGGGTGTCAAGATTTTTGTCAATAAACAGCCTCAGTGAACAGCTCAGAGAGTTTGGACTTTGGTTTTGGACTTTTGATCCAGAGAGTCTGGACTTTGGAGGGGCAGTCTACTGGGAAGCATGGGGCAATGTCGCTTCTCTGGGCAAGAGATTCCCAAACCCCCCAACCTCACCACCACTACTGTGGGCCAAAGTCCAGTATCCATTGATTAGGGCCCCCATAAACCTGGGCTTCCCATACTCACTTCCTGGCAGTCACTCCGTGGCCCCCACTATGTCTGTCATATATGTGCCTGCCACAGCTCTGACCCAAGGCTCCTGCAGGCTCCCTACTGCTCTCCTGCTTGGGTTTGGGGCCCTGACCACGCCCCTTCTCCTGGGCTCCAGGTTCCCAGGAGGTGGGAGGAGGAGGGAGAGTCCACAGGGGAGCAATTAGAGGTTGCAGAGAAGAGCTATGGCAGGGAGTCAAGAGGTCAGCATCTGGCCTGGCTCTGGCCCCCTCTGAAAGGTAAGGCTGATTTGGAGGATCGCTACAGTGGCCAGTATGTGACCCTGGCTGCCTCCACCCTGGTGGACTTCCTGACTGCACCCCTAGGTTGTGTCCCTGACTCAGAACACCTAGTACCCCTGCACCTTGGCAAGGTGACCTTGTTCTCAGTGCTTCCTCTCAGCCTACGCCCGCTCCCACAAACATGTTTACACTCTGTGCTTCATCCCTGATCTAGGCAGCACGGTGTGACCCTGAGCTAGAAACAAATCACCCTGGGCCTCAAGATTGGGTGGCAGCTCCTCAAAACTCATCACTCTCAGCTTCCAGACTCAACACAGTTAGCCTGAAGTTTTTTTCGGGGGGCTCAAAACTTTGGACTTGGGTTGGATCCCACCCACTCTCTTGTCATGCAGCAGAGTAGGAAGCCTCTGGGACCTAGGGAGCAGTGTGTTACCCTTCATATGAATTGTGGGACATGTAGGGGCACTCTGACACTATTGTAGAACTGTCAATGTTGTGCAAAAAGGTAGAAGATGGATGTATATCTCTGGTGGAACAAAAGACGTAACTTCAGATAGAAAAACAAAGGCTAGGGGCGGGAGAGATAGCATGGAGGTAAGGCGTTTGCCTTTCATGCAGAAGGTCATCGGTTCGAATCCCGGCGTCCCATATGGTCCCCTGTGCTTGCCAGGAGCAATTTCTGAGCATGGAGCCAGGAGTAACCCCTGAGCACTGCCGGGTGTGACCCAAAAACCAAAAAAAAAAAGAAAAACAAAGGCTAATGAATGAGTTGAGTTTTGAGTTTCAAAGTAAAAGTATACCAGCTTCCCCTCTCCCCACCTCCACCTCCAACCTCCATCTCATCATCTCTTATATGTGGTTCAGGATCCTAGGGGCTGCTGGGTGGAATCACAGGGGTCAAAACAAGAAGGAAAAACCAGGCCTGATGAGCAAAGATGAGTCAGACTTTGGCCAGCACTGCACTCCCTTCCAACCCCCACCTCCCCTGCCCCACAACCTTCTCACTGGAAGCCAAAAACATCCCCTTTGCCCTTCTCTTCTGGGAAGAGATGAAAATGTTGCTTCTCTCCCTGGCTGGAAGGGAACCCCAAGGCATGAGCAGTCAGTGACTGGGCCTCAGAACCCCTGAGCTAGAGCTGAGCTGCAAGACACCTTATCTCTGTTGTTTTCAGCTGTGTTGCCTCCCCCGGAAGGACCAGAGTTAATGGACTGGCTAAAGGCCCCCAGGGCCCACCTCTCCCCCTGCATACAGACTCACCCAGCTCTGGACCAGCCTACCTGGCAATCCATGAAGCTGATTTCCTCCAGGAGTGGGTGTTATGGAGAAATGGGGGTACAGGGTGGGGGAGAGGGACCTGCAGTACCGTCCCCAGAAGCAGGAGGAAGAGAGCAAGTCACCATGGCGGGGGATCAGAGCAAACTCCTGCTCTAATACCTGCTTATTCTTCATCTGGTCTCTGAAGGGGGTCCCTAAAATAAAAACATA
>PVKC010014798.1:0-21905 GCA_004027635.1 Crocidura indochinensis | reverse complement strand
ATCCCCCGGTTTCCCATATGGTCCCCCAAGACAGGAGCCACTTCTGAGTGCATAGCCAGGAGTAACCCCTGAGCGTCACCAGTGTGGCCCAAAAACAAAACAAAACAAAAAAATTTGGAAAAATTAATTTTCATCTTTGCTTTTCTGTCAATTTGTTTTGTTTGGGGGCCATATCCAGCAATGCTCAGGGGTGATTCCTGACTCAAAAATTATGAATTTACTCCTGGTGGTGCAGGGTGGCCAGGAGAAATAGGAATATATGGAATGCCAAGATTTGAACTCGCATCAGCAGAGTGCAAGGCCCTAACCCCCCAGTACTATGGCTCTAGGCCCCTTCTTTTCATCTTAATCATAAAATAGGATTTTTGGGGGGGACCCACACCTGATGGTGCTGAGGGATTACTTACTCCTGGCTCTGCTCAGAAATTACTCCTGGGTCAGGCAATTATATGGGATGCTGGGGATAGAACCTGGTTGGCAGTATGCAAGACAAATGCTCTATTCAGCTGTGCTATCACTCTGATCCCCAAACAAGACTTAAATAACCCCATTGTGAGATAGAACAATATTCTTTTAAACAATTTTTGGATTATTTCACCTACCATTTTGTTGTACCAAGCAAAATAAAATAAATTATTTTTTATTTCCCACCCCAAGGGGGCTTCCCAAGGGGGCAGGCTTGGGGTGGGAAATTGGGAACAATGGTGGAGAGAAAGTCTTTGGAATATTGCATACCCATTTCCTTGTACTAAGTGGCCACCCTGGGTTTGATCCCTAGCATTCCACATGGTCCTCTGAGCCTGCCAAGAGTAATTCCTGAGCTCAGAGCCAGGAGTAAACCCTGAGCATCCCAAGTGTGGCCCAAAAACCAAAAAAATTTAATAATTTTAAAGTAATAATGGTCATGTATCATCATCTTAAGATGTTGTTGTTTTAATTTTTGGAAATTTAATTTCCTCTTATCAGAGATTCTCATAATATTGTACTCAGTGTTTACTTGCTTTCATAATAGAAATATTATATCTATAGTCCCTGTAATTATAATTTTTTGGTTTATTGAGAAATCACTGACATCTATCACTGTATATTTTCAGGCATACAGTACAATGACTTGATTTTCCGAAAAAGTCAAATTATCATGATAGTCTCAAAATAAAATCCATCTTTTCCTGTGGCTGTGATTTAAAAAAATAAAGAAAATGTTTATGATGATCACCAGGAAGGAAGTAAGAAAGGGAGGAGAGAGGGAGGAAAGGAAGAAAGAAGGGCAAAATATGAGGGAAAGAGAAGAGAGGAAAGGAGGGATGGAGAGAGGGATGGAAGTTTAAGGGCAGGGGAGGGAAGGAATGTAAAGAGTAGGGGGAGAAGAAGAGAGAAAAGGGAGAGAAAGGAATGGGGAGAAAGATCCAGACTAGCTACCCCATAGGTCTTGCCTTTCCTAGTGGAAAATTACTCCCATGACCTCACTTTCCAAGAATAACGTTGCTTTTCTTAGCACATCAGGCGTTAGCAGCTGGTGAGGAAGTCAGGTGGTCTCATGACAAGAAGACTCTCAGCAAGCCTAAAATCAGAGCCCAGTGCCTTCCCTGTCTTAGCTCCCTCACCCCTGCTTGCCTCTGTCACAGCACTCATTTTGTCATGTGTGCTAAGGAAAAGTCACAGTGGATGTTGATAACTTAGGAAATCTCAGCCTTTTTTTTTTTTTTTTTTTTTTTGGTTTTGTGGGGTCATACTTGGTGGCACTCAAGGGTTACTCCTGCCTCTGTCCTCAGAAATAGCTCCTGGCAGACTTAGGGGGACTATATGAAATGCCAGGGATCGAACCCAGGCCTGTCCCAAGTCATCTGCAAATGTCCTAGTGCTGTGTTATCACTCCAACCCCAAAGTTTTGGTCACCTAACTTGTAAGGAGTCGGATGCTCACAGTTGCCAATCCTCCCTGTCTCTGGCCACACACATCAAAGTATCTGTAAGGAGACCAAAAAAAAAAAGTCATTTTCTAATTTTATCCTTAGGCTGACATTACAGAAGATTCTTTTCTGGGTTGGGGATTAGGTTAAGTGGTAAGAACATCAGTTTAGCATGTGTGAGGCCCTCACATTTGGTCCCTAGCATGTCCAAGATGTAGTCGGGCCTGAAGGTTAACTCCTGTGAAAAATAAAATTAAAAGATCTCTCCTTCAATTGTTGAGTGAATCACGTGGCAAACAAAATGGTGAGGCAGTCAGAGTAAAGTTGTTAAGTGTGTTTATGTCTAAGCTGCACTTGAGTCTACCAACAATCATTAGAGTTGTTATTAAAAAGACTTGTAATTTTGGGGCTGGGCGGTGGCACTGGAGGTAAGGTGCCTGCCTTGCCTGTGCTAGCCTAGGACGCACCTCGGTTTGATCCCCCTGTTTCCCATATGGTCCCCCAAGCCAGGAGCGACTTCTGAGCGCATAGCCTGGAGTAACCCCTGAGCATCACCGGGTGTGGCCCAAAAATCAAAAAAAAAAAAAAAAAGACTTGTAATTTAACAAAATAAATAAAGCAAATTTTAAGAATTAAAGGATAAGTAAAAAAAAAAAAAAACCCTACAGAGTAAAAGAATAGTATGAAGAGGTTTCTCAAGGGCCTGTTCACTTGCCTTGCTTGCCAGAAACCTGGGTAGGACTTTTGCCTCTTTATACTCTTAGAACTGCCTGGTTAGAGATAAACCCCCAGCAATACAGGATTTGTTCCTTCCCCATGACAACCACCCCCCAATTATGAACTAATCTCTAGAAGAAACTAAATATGGGCTGGAGTGATAACACAATGGGTAGGACATTTGCCTTGAATACGGCTAATGTGAGACCCTGGGTCTAATCCCAGTCATCCAGATGGTACACTGAGCAGCCAAGTATAATTCCTGAACATCTACAGATGTGGGCTTTCAATAAATAAATAAATAAATAAAAGACCAAACATGATTTATAGTTGTATATGAAACCAATAGCACAACTGGGCAGGGCATTTGTCTATCTTGCATGCAGTCAACCTGGGGTTCATTGGATCTCTGGCATTCATTCCATTGCCAGGTGTGGCTCAAACAAAGTAAGTTAAGTGAATAAGAAATTAATAAATTTGTAGGATTTCACTTCATTCAACCCAGATACTAAAGAATACTTGATGTTTGTAATTTTTTTATTGTTGTTTTGTTGTTTTTGTTGGACCTCCAAAATCCTTTCCTCCCTGTAGTCCAGCCCCACTTGATGTCTCTAAATGCATGCTGTCAGTAAGAAATTAACTCTGTGCATTAGGCAAGAATTCCTATTGAAACAGGAAAAAAAAAAAAGTGCTGCAGTAGGTGTCTGGAGGTTGAACAATGGCCTTAAGGACTCCACTTTTCTCAGGACTCACTTGTCTTTTGCTAGGTCAGTGTCATTTTTCAAGCTACTCCCCACAGGAAAATCACCAGAAGCAAACAAGGCTACATATTTTCTTATCCACTTCCAGCAGAGTTATTTCTATTAAGAATTAAAAATAAAAATAAAAAGAATAGTATCAAGCTCATTTGTGAAAATTATTGCATTACCCTTGAAGTCAATCAGAGTCCACTATGGTGCCTGGGGGGGGGGTGGTCAGCTTTCTTCTTTTCTTAGAACATTTTAGGTGCTTTCAGAAAGTAGGAATTGCTGGAACAACTCACATTGGCTACATAATCAACATGCCCACTGCAATATATTTCTATCAAGTTAGAGATTTAAGGTTGGAACCTGTAGAAACTGTTGACACAGAATTCCCTAATGCAAATTTAGGGTGCTGTTGGCATATTAGGAAGGAGAAACTCATTTAAACTTGGCCACAGTCAGAGTAAAGTCTGCTGAAGGAAAACTCCAGTTACTAAAGTGGGTGAACGATTTTATTTGGGAACTGGAGAGATAGCAGGGGGCTGGAGAGATAGCATAGTAGTTAGAGAGATAGATAGTAGTTCAAATCCCTGCATCCCATATGGTGCCCCCAGCCTGGCAGGGGTGATTTCTGAGTGTAGAGTCAGGAGTAACTCCTGAGCGTTGCCAGGTGTAAACCAAAAACAAAAAGAAAAAGGTATTTTATTTTATTTATTTATTTTGGGTGGAAGATTTTAAAGAATGAAATAGTAACACATAAAAAAGGCAAGCAGATAGTTTCACAGAATAAAGAAATCAGAAATAGTTCCAGCTGTAGAACAACCCCCTACTTAACTTTCTAAGGTTTCTTTTATAGTTCTATATATTCTCAAAATATATTTTGAGGGGCCCGGGAGATAGCATGGAGGTAAGGCATTTGCCTTTCATGCAAAAGGTCATCAGTTCGAATCCCGGTGCCCCATGTGGTCCCCCATGCCTGCCAGGAGCAATTTCTGAGCATGGAGCCAGGAGTAACCCCTGAGCGCTGCCGGGTGTGACCCACAAACAAACAAACAAACAAACAAAAAATTCTTATCGTGCCTAATTTATATGTTAACGTGTGGAAAAGGAGGAAAACAGCATAATTTGGATTTGGTATTATCGATGATTTCACTCCCAGACACTCCCAGGGGTTGGTATTGGAACCTTTCCCCTATCAGCCCCCTAGATAAGGCATGTGGAAGGGTTCTAGTTCCATATAAAGGGAATATATCTTTTAAATCCATATATTAAATCTTAAATGCCATTTTAAAAGGTAGTATTTAAATTTGACAGGGGACCCCCTGACCTCCCACATGGTCCTCCAAGCCAGGAGCAATTTCTGAGCACATAGTCAGGAGTGACCCATGAGTGTCACCAGGTGTGGCCCCAAAAAGCAAAAAATAACAAAACAATAAATTTGACAGGGGAACAAGATAGCTTGTCAAATGCTACTGGCTCTCCATCTAGAAGAGAAAGGAAAAAGAAACTTGATCCTTACTTTTTACACACAAAGATCAATTCCAAAGATGTTTCATTTAATTAATTTAATAAATCAAAGCAGTTAACTTAATAAATCAAATCAAGCAATTAACTTAATCAATCAATTGATCAATTAATTTAATAAATCAAACCAATCATCAATTTAATAGATAATTAACAAACCTAATAAAATAACATATCAAGTTATTAATTCATAATAACAATACGATTATTTTATTAATGATCATTGTTGATATTAATTATTAATCGAATATTAATATTATTGGTTATGTTGTATTTTTCTATTATACCTATTGTATTATATGTCGTACATCACATGTTATAATACTATCAATGTTAATATTAATGATTGATCATTTATCAATTTATCAATCAGCATCAATATTAGTTATTGATATTGTCATATTGTGTTGGTATGATTTATATATTATTAATATGATTGATTTATTAATGGATAAATAAATAATTGAATAAATTAGATCAATGAATTAATTTTAACTTTTTTAGTTTCATTTTTTTAGTTCTAGTCCTCTGGTTTATTGAGCTTTTATATTTTAGTTTTATTCATCCTTTTAGTTTTAGTCTGGCTCAACCAAATGGCAACCAATGCTCAGGGATGATCTCTCACAACTGAGCTCTGTCATTTTTGACTCCAAGTCCAAACCCCCCCCCTCCCAAACCGAAAGTGATAGCGTTCCGCGTCTCCTATTGGGCCGCAGCGGGCCACGTGGTATGTTATAAGCCAATCAGAAGAGAGAAAGGAGGAGCGACCAGCCAATGGGGTCAGGGCGGGAGATTTGAAAGCGCATCAGTCGTGGTGGAGCCGGGAGAGCACAGTCGCTCGCCTCCTGCTTGCATCTGGCCTTTGCACCAACTCCTGGGGATCTAGGACCAAGCCACCCACCGGTAGGCCTTTCCCGGGCCTGCAGCCTGCATGGTGGGAAGGGGTCCTTGCAAGGGCTTTGGGGGATCCTCTGCTATTGCTCCCCAGATGCTGTTGGGCCTTTGTTCTGCAACCCCAGGGGAGCGTTGATTTGCAGCCTGCTGGCCCACTGCTTGCAATCCTCTTCTGCTTTTCATGCTTCTTCCCTTCTTCCAGCAATCCTCCTCCATCTTCCTAAGGATGACCCAGAAGGAGAACGCCCACCCCTGGCCCTTTGCCAGGCCTGCAGCCTGCATGGTGGGAAGGGGGGTCCCTGCAAAGGGCTGGGGGGGATCCTCTGCTGCTGTCCCCAGGTGCTGTTGGGCCTTTGTTCTGCAACCCCAGGGAAGCATTGATTTGCAGCCTGCTGGGCCCACTGCTTGAATTCCTTTCTGTTTTTCATGCTTCTTCCCTCCCTCCAGCAAGCCTCCTCCATCCGCCTAAGGATGGCCCAGAAGGAGAACGCCCACCCCTGGCCCTTTGGCCCCCAGATGGTAAGACTTGATTGCTTTCCCCACACTTAACCCCATCTTGCACGCACACACACACACACACACATATGTATTTATACATATATGTGTGTTTACAGCAGCCTAGACATCCAGTTGCTGCATGCACAGCTGTTTCTCCAGCTCTTTCTTCCCCAATCCCTATCAAAGCTCCAAGGTATGATAGGCCCTGGAGTTTTTTTTTTCTGGCTGCCCCATTCTGTTAGGTGCTGCCAGATTTCACCTTCATCAACCTATGAAAAGAACCTCAGAAGACTCAAGTCTTTTTGTCCTGCATGATATCGGATTGAGCAGTCAGGGCCTAGCCCTGCTCTTGACTGTCTTACTACAATGCTACCTGAGATGGGAAATGAACCCCTGGAGGACACCCAAGCCTAGAAGAGCCAGAGAGGAAGAGAAAACTCTTTTTTAAAAAAGTAATGATTTGCACCCAGACATTGAGCTGAAAACAAAATAATAACAAGGCAGGTTGTTATCTTTTTTAAAAAGTCCTGAAGATTTTACATCTTTGAAAAGATCAAAGAGAGGTTAGGGATTGTAGCTCAGTGTAAAGCATTGTCCTTTAAAACCTTGATCCACTGTGTTCATGGCAAACACCCTCCTTGCTGTATTTTAACTCCCCAGCTCTTACTTTCTACACCTTTCATTGAAGTCCACCCTTGGATTTGGCATGCCACCCTTATTATTATATATGGTTTTCTTCTGTTTTGTTTTTTTTTTATTCTGTATATATGTTAAGTTCCCTATTTCTGTACTCTTATTTTGTTCAATGTGCTTACTTATAAATTCTTCACGAATGTCACTGTTTAGGCACAATTCTTTTTAAGAGACACTAAGATTTTTCTCTTCCTCTCTGGCTCTCACAGGCTTGGGTGTCCTACAGGGTTCATCTCCTGTCTCAGGTAGCATTGTGTAAGACTGGCAAGAGCAGGCCTAGAGCAATAGCATAGTAGACCATTTGCCTTTCACCTGACTTATCCATTTTTGTTTTTTGTAAGATTAACATTTTATTTTATTTATTTATTTTGGTTTTTGGGTCACACCCAGCAGCACTCAGGGGTTACTACAGGTTCTACGCTCAGACATCACTCCTGGCAGGCTCAGGGGACCACATGGAATGCTGGGATTCGAACCACTGTCCTGCATGCAAGGCAAATGCCCTACCGCCATGCTATCTCCAGCACCAACATTTTTTTTTTAATTTTAATTTTTTTGTTTTTGTTTTTGGGTCACACCCAGCAGTGCTCAGGGGTTACTCCTGGCTCCATGCTCAGAAATTGCTCCTGGTAGGCCCGGGGGACCATATGGGGCACCGGGATTCGAACCGATGACCTTTTGCATGAAAGGCAAACGCCTTACCTCCATGCTATCTCCCAGGCCCCAGCATTTTATTTTATTTTATTTATTTTTTTTTTTTTTTGGTTTTTGGGTCATACCCGGCAGTGCTCAGGGGTTACACCTGGCTCCATGCTCAGAAATTGCTCCTGGCAGGCACGGGGGACCATATGGGGCACCAGGATTCGAACTGATGACCTTTTGCATGAAAGGTAAACGCCTTACCTCCATGCTATCTCCCGGGCCCCAGCATTTTATTTTTTAAGTTATAAATTTATTTCAGTCATTGGTAATTATATTATGATTTTAAAATATTTGATAGCATGAGTGAAACTAATCATGGCTTTCAGTGCTAATTTCATTTTTCTAAAATTATGAATAATTTAATAATTTTCCCCTTTCCTTAGATTCTTTTCTTTTTTTTTTTTCTTTTTGGGCTACACTCTTAAGCTCAGGGGTTCCTCCTGGCTATGCACTCAGAAATCACTCCTGGCTTAGGGGACCATATGGGATGCTGGGAGATCGAACTGCAGTACATCCTATGTTAGCATGTGCAAGGCAAACAAACGCCTTACTGCTTGTGCCACTGCTCCAGCTCAATTCTTTTTTTAAAAAAATTATTTAGCTTATCCATTTTTGATCCCTAGGAAAATAGCTGAAAGAGAAACCTTTGTCCCTTCTTTGTTGGTCATTCCTAATATTTCCCTCAGAAGTTGAAAGTAAGGAGTAATCCAGAGCTTTAGGGGTCTATAGAACCTGTTGTAGCAAGAGAGATAATTCAAGCATTGCACTTGAAAGACCCCTTCACCAAAGGAAGCAGATAGTCCCTCTGGCACTTGACCAGGTGCTCACTAGCAAGGAATAATTGCTGAGCAGCTTGGATAGAAACACCCCTGCCAAAAAAAAGAAAAAAGGAAGTCTGTTGTTGCAACATTCAAGAACCTTATCTAAGACATAGTAGATGACTTCTTTATTTTTTTCTGCTTTTTGGGCCACATCCAGTGACATTCAGGGATTTCTCTTGGCTATGTGCTCACAAATTGCTCCTGGTTTGGGGGACCATATGGGATGCTGGGGGATCAAACCGCAAACCGAGGGTTAGCACTTGCAAGGCAGACACCTTACTGCTTGCGCCACTGCTCTGTCCCCAGTAGATGACCTTTTTTTTTTTTTGGTTTTTGGGTCACACCCGGCAGTGCTCAGGGGTTACTCCTGGCTCCATGCTCAGAAATTGCTCCTGGCAGGCACGGGGGACCATATGGGGCACCGGGATTTGAACCGATGACCTTTTGCATGAAAGGCAAATGCCTTACCTCCATGCTATCTCCCGGGCCCCAGTAGATGACCTTTTTAAGAAACTTGGGAAATGCCTCTGTACTTAATAAAAATGCCTTGAGTTGTGTGTGCTAATATTACTCTGACCTCTACTATCCATTGCGGGCTGGGTCATGAATATGGTATAATGAATGACCAAGATTGGACCATTTTATGGTTGAGAATTTATGAGTTAGGGCCAAAGAGGTGGGATATTTTCTGTTGTATTCAGTCCTTTGTTCCTTATAGGTTATTTATGGAGAACCCACTTGGAATATGGAATAATAAACAGTTTCGTGGGACTGGGCAGTAAAACTAGGGTGTCTGTTCCTCTGAACTGAGAACTGAGAATAAGTGAGTGGGCAAGTAGTGAAATGCTCCTTGCAACACATTCCAAAACGGTCACTGGGACAAAGGAACTCAAATGCTCCTTACTCCTTGTCAGACTCACCCTGGCCTGAGCACCCTGCCTCAGAGAGTCCTCCGGAAGGAAGCTACCACCCCATCTGCACTCATCCTCACGAGCCGCTCCAATGCCCGTCCCACAGGTAATCGGGACAGTTGGGAAAGAAGTCATCTCAGGGGACTGGAGTCTAAGGGAGACTGCAGGGATAAAAATGTCAGAGAAGTTGTCAGCAAGATAGTACAAGGGTTAAGGCTGTAACAATAGCAGGACACTTGCCTGGCATGCAGCCAACCCCGGTTTGATCTTCAGCATCTATAATACTCCGAGCACTGCCAAGAAGTAATTCCAGAGTGCAGAGCCAGGAGTGATCCCTGAGCACCACCAGATGTGGAACCCCCCACACACACAACCCCCAGAAAAAGACTATACTTGCATATAGCTAATCCTAGTTAAATTCCCTTGAACTACATATGATTCTCCAAGCCTCACCAGGAATGATCCCGGAACACAGAGCCAGAAATAGCCCCTGAGCACTTCTAGGTGGGGCCAAAACACCCCTCCCCACCCAAAAATCGTGAAAAGAGAGCCTCGATTTAGATTTATCTACTTTCTCCTTAGCTGTCCCAGGCCAGAAGAAGGTGGAAGAGAACAGCACTGGAACATCCAACTTGTCAACGTAAGTGCCCAAGGTTTTGAGGAGCAAGTGGTGGAGGAAGATAGTGAGAAGGTAGAAAATGAGGGATGGAGAATCTAAGGAAAATAGGGTCCAGAGAAGCTAATCCATCCTGAACACCTGAGAATAACAACCGGTGTGAGAAGGCAAGAGAGAGCAGACCCCAACCAACTTGCACTTAGCCTGCTTCCTCCACTCTTTCTCCTTAGGCGCTCCTTCACCATTGACAACTTTGAGATCGGGCGGCCCCTTGGCAAAGGCAAGTTTGGCAACGTTTACTTGGCTCGAGAGAAGAAAAGCCATTTCATCGTGGCGCTCAAGGTTCTCTTCAAGTCTCAGATAGAGAAGGAAGGTGTGGAGCATCAGCTGCGCAGGGAGATCGAGATCCAGGCCCATTTGCAGTATGGTCCCCGTCCTCCCCGAAGCCCCTCTGCTCCCTCTGCACCTCCTGCTCCAATCTTACTCACTAGCCACAGTTTTTCCTTTCTTTTTTTGGTTGTTTGTTTGTTTTTGTTTTTTGGTTTTTTTTTTTTTTTGGTTTTTGGGTCACACCCGGCAGTGCTCAGGGGTTACTCCTGGCTCCATGCTCAGAAATTGCTCCTGGCAGGCACAGGGGACCATATGTGGCACCGGGATTCGAACCGATGACCTTTTGCATGAAAGGCAAACGCCTTATCTCCATGCTATCTCCCGGGCCTTTTTTTGGTTGTTTGTTTTTGGGCTACACCGGTGATGCTCAGTGGTTACTCCTGGCTTGGGGGACCATATGGGATGCTGGGGGACTGAGCCCCAGTCAGTCCTAGGTCAGCGCATGCAAGGCAAACGCCCTACCATTTACACCACCACTCTGGCCCCAGCCACAGTTTTTCTCTGTCGTGGTGGCCACTTATTCTCCTTAATCTCATAGTTCTGTTCAGAGTCTAAAATCCAGAGTTACCCCCCAGTTTCCCCTTACCACTGCCACCCCTGCTAACCCTTCAGATTTCTTCTCACTTGGTCCAAGTGTGATTGTTTATTGTGTCCATTTCCTTGTGCTGGGAGACAGCTTGAGGCCTCCTACGTCTCTTCTCCAGGCATCCCAACATATTGCGTCTCTACAACTACTTCTATGACCGCCGAAGGATTTACTTGATCCTGGAGTACGCACCCCGGGGGGAACTCTACAAGGAGCTACAGAAAAGCCGAACTTTTGATGAGCAACGAGCAGCCACGGTCTGGGCCGGTGGAGAAGTGGGAAGTGGGTTGGGGTACTTTGTCTCAGTCCTATTCTAATGACCTCTCATGGACTCCTAGATCATGGAGGAGCTGGCAGACGCTCTGATATACTGCCATAGAAAGAAGGTGATCCACAGAGACATCAAGCCAGAGAATCTCCTCTTGGGGCTTCAGGGCGAGCTCAAGATTGCTGACTTTGGCTGGTCTGTGCATGCTCCTTCCCTGAGGTATGGTGGACCAGGAGTCAGGGATCGAGTTGGGACATTCAAAATTATTGCATGCTTAGGACCGAGAGATAGCTGAAAGGGATGGGGTTGCATGGAGGAGGCCTGGAGTTTGATCCCATAACCATAAGGCCCTTTGAGTTAGGCCAAGAGAGGGTAGCTCTGAATGCCCCATAACAAAAATGATAGTATTACTACTCCAAATTTTGTTATCCAGACATTTTTCTCTTGTAAATGGGAGATTGGGCAGAAGAGTACTCAAGATACTTGCAGGAAGCTTGTATTCCATCCCCAGTAATACATAGTCTCTGAAGCACTGCTAGGAGCAACCTGGAGGTTAGAGTCCAAAAACAAAAATAAAATAAAATAAATGGACTGGAGAGATAACTTGCCTTGCACACGTTTATCCTAGGTTTGATCCCTGGAACCACCTGATATGACCCTCCCACCCCCCAAAAAATAGAGTCATAGTATTATTGCTTAGTCTTACTAATGTTCATACCATTTTATTTTGTTTTATGCTATACAGTTGAGCCTATACAGGCAAAGTAAATGTATGTATGCTCTACATGCATGCAACGAGTACATTCCAGCCCCACTAAAGCTTTTTTTTTTTTTTTTTGGTTTTTGGGCCACACCCGGCAGTGCTCAGGGGATACTCCTGGCTGTCTGCTCAGAAATAGCTCCTGGCGGGGCCGGGCGGTGGCGCTGGAGGTAAGGTGCCTGTCTTACCTGCGCTAGTCTTGGACGGACCTCGGTTCGATCCCCCGGTACCCCATATGGTCCCCCAGGCCAGGGGCTACTTCTGAGCGCATAGCCAGGAGTAACCCCTGAGCATCACTGAGAGTGGCCCAAAAACCCAAAAAAAAAAAAAAAAGAAATAGCTCCTGGCAGGCACAGGGGACCATATAGGACACCGGGATTCGAACCAACCACCTTTGGTCCTGGATCGGCTGCTTGCAAGGCAAACTCCGCTGTGCTATCTCTCCGGGCCCCCCTAAAACATTTTTAATGACTTAATTGTACTATGTAACCTGATTTATTTAGCAGGACACTTGATGGATACTCAAGATGTCCCCAAGTATTTCATTCTAACTTGAGCATTGACCGCATAGCAGAGTTTTTGTTTTTGTGCCACACCCAGTGGTGCTCAGGTGTTACTCCTATTTTTGCACTCAGAAATCACTCCTGGCTTAGGTGATCATATGGGATGCTGGGGATCAAACCCAGGTCCATCATGGGTCAGCTGCAAGCAAGACAAATGCCCTATTTCTGTGCTATTGTACTAGCCCCTCATAGCAGATTTTTCTTGTTTTGTATCCACATGTGGTGAAACATAGCGCTGATGTCTGACTCAGGGATCACTCCTGGCATGTTCAGGTACCATATGTGATAATGTGATACTGGACATAGAAACCAGTTGGCCACATCCAAGGAAAGCCTCCTGCTTACTGTATTATTTTTTGTTTTGTTTTTGTTTTTGGACCACACCCGGTGACGCTTAGGGGTTACTCCTGGCTATTCGCTCAGAAGTTGCTCCTGGCAGGCACTTGGGACCATATGGGGAACCAGGGGATCGAACCTCGGTCCGTCCTAGGTTAGCGCAGGCACCTTATCTCCAGCGCCACCGCCTGGCCCCACTGTGTTATTTTTTTAGCCCTCTTCTCATTCTTTGTATTAGCTTCGTGGTATTGTGTGATGCCAGGCCCTTATAGAGTCAAGTTGGGACACTTCCTTGTATATCCTGTGTTCTCTTGGTTAAGAAAATAGACTATTGTGAGTCCTATATTGTCACCAGGAGGAAGACCATGTGTGGCACCCTGGACTATCTCCCTCCAGAGATGATTGAGGGACACACACACAATGAGAAGGTGGATTTGTGGTGCATCGGAGTCCTCTGCTATGAGCTGCTGGTGGGAAACCCACCCTTCGAGAGTGCGTCACACAATGAGACATATCGACGGATTGTCAAGGTAGGGACACCCGACCCCCTCTGCCCCTCTAAGCAAAAGCTCTGGGCTGGTTGGAGAGCCAGGGGCGAGGAGGTGCAGGGTTCTGTGTTACTCTTCAAGTGGAAAAGACAAGGAAAAATCAGTTCAGGTGCTGGAGTAGTGGCACAGCGGTAGGGCGTTTGCCCTGCACACACTAACCTAGGACTGACCGCGGTTTGCCCCCCCCACCCACAGTCCCATATGGTCCCCCAAGCAAGAGAAAAGAAAAATCAGTTCAAATGAAAAAGTACGATGTTCCCTTTTTCTACTTCTGCAGGTGGATTTGAAGTTCCCTCCTTCTGTACCTGTGGGAGCCCAGGATCTCATCTCCAAGCTTCTCAAGCATAATCCCTCCGATCGGCTGTCGTTAGCCCAGGTCTTAGTGCACCCTTGGGTCAAAGCCCATTCTCGGAGGGTGCTGCCTCCTTCTGCCCAGACTGTTCCCTGAATTGTCCCTGTCATTTATGCATTTAAAACCATTTTTGTTTGTGTATGTGTGTTGGAAGGAGGATCCTTGACCTGTTTCCTTTTCTGACTTTATCTCCTTTTTCTGGAGGAGGGGGACCCATACCAGGCGGTGCTCAGGGGTTGCTTCTGACTCTACACTCAGGAATCACTCCTGGCAGGCTTTAGGGGACCGTATGGGATGCTGAGGATTGAACCTGGGTTCACTGCATGAAAGGCAAGTGCCTTAACCACTGTATCACTTTGGCCCTATCTTCTACCTCCTTTTTATTTAATAGAAATCAAAACCTTTTTTGTTTTGCTTTGTTTTATGCTGTTTTAGGCCACAACTGACAGTGCTTAGGGGTTACTCCTAGCTCTGCTCAGAAATCACTCCTGGCTGGCTTGAGGGACCATATGGGATGCCAGGATTCAAAGCACACTCTGTCCTGGGTTGGCTGCATGCAAGACAAATGCACTGTGCTATCTCTCCACCCCTGGCCCTAGTATTTTTTTTGGTCTGGGTTTGTTGTTGTTGTTGTTATTTTTTGTTTTGTTTTGTTTTGTTTTTGGGTTGCACCTGGCAGTGCTTAGGGGTTACTCCTGGCTCTATGTTCAGAAATCACCCCTGGCAGGTACAGGGGACCATCTGGGATGCCGGGATTTGAACCACCATCCTTCTGCATGAAAGGCAAACGCCTTACTTCCATGCTATCTCTCCAGCCCCCCTGTTTTGATTTTTTGGGAGGCCACACCCAGGGCTTTTGCCTTGTATGCGGCCAACTTAGGACTGACCCAGTTCCATTCTTGGCATCCCATATGGTCTCCCGAGGCTGTCAGGATTGAGTAGAACCAGAAATAACTACTGAACACCATGAGTGTGACCCCAAAACAAACCAAAAGAAAAAAGTAAATTGCCCTGGCAGGCTCAGGAATGAACCTGGGTCTGTCCTGGATCAGCAGCACACAAGGCAAACACCCTATCTCAGCCCCAGTCTCCTTTACCATTGTAATAAAGATCTTGATCTGGGCCAGAGATAGTACAGTGGGTAGGGCACTTGGCCTTTATGTAGCCAATCAGGGTTTGATTCCTGGCATTCCATATGGTCCTCTCTGAGCATTACTGGGTGTTGCTCAGAAAAAAAATAAAAATAATAAAAGTAAATTTGTGGGGCCCGGGAGATAGCATGGAGGTAAGGCATTTGCCTTTCATGCAAAAGGTCATCGGTTCGAATCCCGGTGCCCCATATGGTCCCCCGTGCCAAAAGTAACCCCTGAGCACTGCCGGGTGTGACCCAAAAACCAAAAAAAAAAAAAAAAAAAAAAAAAGTAAATTTGTGTTTACTAGAAGAAATATACACCTCCAAATGTCATTTCTCTGCCAATTTTTATAATTGTGATGTATATTCTTTGTTCCTCAATTTCTGAAAAGCTACTAGAATGTATATAATCTCTAACATCAATCTGTCTGCTGGGCATAAAACTAGATCTGTTATTTTTCTTTGAAATTGTTCCCTAGTCTATGCAGTGGCCATTCTTCTCATCTGAATTAGTTTCCTGGCCAATAAAATAAAGCCCTTCTTTTCTAGTCCATTGTTTCTGTGTTTTTTCTTGGATGACGTGTGTTTTCATGTCAGAATCACACCTGGTGAGTTCAGGGGGCCATATGGGATGCCAAGGATCAAAAACTCAGGTCAGTCACATGCATTGCAAATGCCCTACCTGCTGTCCTATCTATCGCTCCAGCCCCTCCCTTGGGTTTGGTTGGTTCAATTTCCCTCAGAATAAAGAACATCAACTGTGGAGATACAGTAAAAGGCAGACAGGGGATTCGAGTACATAATCTCATAAAATATTTATTAGACAGGGGTCTGATTGTGAGAGAAAAACTATTTTAGGGTTTTTTTGTTTTTGTTTTTGTGTCACACCCGGCAGCACTCAGGGGTTACTCCTGACTCTATGCTCAGAAATCGCTCCTGGCAGGCTCAGGGCACCATATGGGATGCCGGATTTGAATCACCGTCTTTCTGCATGCAGAGCAAACGCCGTGCGTCCATGCTATCTCTCTGGCCCCAAATTTTGTTTTTTTAGGCCATAGATGGTGGTGCTCAGGGGCTACTTCTGACTCAGCTCTCACAGGTGTCCTAGAATCCAACCTGGGTCCATACACTTTAGTCTACTGAGCTCGCTCCATCTTCCAGAAACAGAATTTTAATGTTTTTTTATTTTTTGCCCTAAAGGAGAAATGAGGGGGGGGTGGGAAAAATAGCAGAGGAGAGCACTTGCCTTGCATGTAACCTACCTGGGGTTCACTTCTTGGCATTCCCATATGATCCTCCAAATAGGAATGATTCCTGAGTGGGGAGGGAGAGAGGGAAGGAAGGAAGGCAGAAAGGAAGGGAGGAAGGGAGGGAGGGAGGAAGGGAAAAAAGGGGAAGGAAAGAAAGAAAGGAGGGGGCCTGGGAGATAGCATGGAGGTAAGGCATTTGCCTCTCATGCAAAATGTCATCGGTTTGAATCCCGGTGCCCCATATGGTCCCCTGTGCCTGCCAGGAGCAATTTCTGAGCATGGAGCCAGGAGTAACCCCTGAGCACTGCCGGGTGTGACCCAAAAACAAACAAAAAAAAAAGGAAGAAAGGAGAGAGAAGGAAAGAAGAGAAGAAAGAAGAAAGAAAAGGGGAAGGAAAGAAAGGAGAAAAAAGAGGAAGAAAAGGAAAAAGAGAGAAGGAAAGAAAGGAAAAGGAGAGAGAAGGAAAGAAAGAAAAGAGAAAAGAAAGAAAAGGGGAAGGAAAGAAAGAAAAAGAAGAGAAAGGCAAGAAGAGAAAGGGGAAGGAAAGAAAAGAAAGGAGAGAAAAGAAAAAAGGAAAGAAGAAAGAAAGAAGAAAGGAAAGAAAGAAAGAAAGAAAGAAAGAAAGAAAGAAAGAAAGAAAGAAAGAAAGAAAAAGAAAGAAAGAAAGAAAAACCAGGAGCAAGGCCCAAGCCAGCACTGCTGTCACAGCTGTCACCGCTGTCAGGTGACCACCGCGCTCACGTGACCGGCGGCTCAGCCCCCTACTTCACTTCCGGCATGACCCTTCCCCGCGACCAATCAGAATCCACGTCCGGTGTGGTCCCGTCAGCCTCGTCCAATCAGCGCGCTCGGGCCACGCCCCCTTGGAGCCACCGAGCCGGGGGCGCCGCCAAATCCCGGAAACGGCATCCTGCATCCCTCGGCGGAGCCGAGCTGCGTGAGGCGGAGGCGGAGGCGGGAGTGGTGCGCGAAGAGAAAGACGCCTGAGGGATGGGGAGCCGCGGGGGGACGCCGCCTGAGGAGAGAAGCGACGACGACGACGACGACGAGGAGACGCCCACTATGGCGGCCGAGCAGGCCCGGCCCTTTTGCAGCCGCCTGCAGGACAGCCGCAGCCTGGACGGGCTGAGCGGCGCCTGTGGAGGCGCCTCAGGGCCCGAGGGCGGCCCTGGAGTGGGGCGTCGCGCCACCATCTCCAGCCCCTTGGAGCTCGAGGGCACTGTCAGCCGCCATGGCGACCTGACGCACTTCGTGGCCAACAACCTGCAGCTCAAGATCCGCCTTAGCGTGAGCTCGCCGCAGCCTCCACATCTGCATCCACATCTGCCGCAGACTCTGCCTCCGTCGTCTTCGCCTCAGCCCCCACATCTGCACCCACATCTGCCTCAGTCGTCTTCTCCCCAGCCTCCACATCTGCCACAGTCTTCCCCTCAGCTTCCACATCTGCTCCCACACCTGCCTCAGTCTTCCCCTCAGCCTCAACATCTGCTTCGACCTCTGTCACAGTCTTCTCAGCCTCAACATCTGCACCCACATCTGCCTCAGTCTTCTCCCCAGCCTCAGCATCTGCCACAGTCTTCTCCTCAGTCTCAACATCTGCCACAGGCTTCTCCCCAGGCTCCACATCTGCTTGAACATCTGCCACAGTCTTCTCCTCAGCCTCCACATCTGCTTCCACATCTGCCTCAGTCTTCGCCTCAGCCTTCTCAGCCCCCACCGCCCGTCGTCCCCGCGAGGCCTCACCCCACTTCTTCCACCTCAGTCACTCCCCCGGCCATGGCCATCCCGGCCATCGACCCCGACGTGCTGCGCGACCTGGAGCGCCTGAGCCGGGACCTGGGCGGCCGCGTGGACCGGCTGCTGCGCGGCCTGGGCGGCGCGGTGCAGGAGCTGACGGCCCTGAGCGTGGGCTGCATCCAGACCTACCGCGACGCCGTGGACTCCCTGGGCGAGGCGGTGGACATGAGCATCAAGGGCATGTACACGCTGCTGGCGCGCTGCGAGGAGCTGGAGCGGGCCCTGCAGCCCGTGCAGGGGCTGGCCAGGCAGATTCGAGACATCCGACGTGCCCTGGAGGTGCTGGAAGCCCTGTGCAAGTGACCCCGGGGGCCAGACACGGCTCCCACATACATGCACACGCATGTACGCGCAAAATCCTAAAGACTTGAAGGAGACTGACTGGTCTACAGGCCCAGAAAGCGCCTGCAAAAGCTCTTGCAAGGCGCTTGCCCTTCCTGGGCCTTGTGCAATTGTCTCTGAGGATGACCTAAGAAAGGACTGCTTATGATGGGAGGGCTTGACACTCATTTCTGTTCAGTTAGCCCCCCTATTGTAGCTACTTGTCCCCCCCTTTGTCCTTCCAGCTCTTTCCCAGCCCAAGCACCATTCTGGGAACCCAGGGCTTGGAAACTAATTTTATATGTGTCTGAGAGAACAAGGTCTCGGCCTTGGAATCTAGTTCTATATATGTCTGAGAGAACAGGAGAGACACCCCCAAGCCCAAATGCAGCCGCTCTGATTTCAGGGGCCACATCTTAGGTGATAAAGGCTGTGGAAACGACTTCTCCCTGGGCAAACACCATGCAGACAAGGTTGCACACCTGCAGATGAATAAATTTCTGCTTCTGTCTTCTGGTTCCTCCATGCTACTTTTGTCCCAATAGGGGTGGAAGAGGAGAGGAGAGATGCATTCTGTAGTGGAGGTGGGATTGGGGGCTGTCTCTCCTCGATGCCTTCTGAGTTCAGGGAGAACTGTGGGTGGTGTGGAAGCCCGCCTGTGGTGGAGTGTTCTAATACGTTTTGGCTAAGTTTTTTGTGGAATTAAAGTGATGCTACTCCTAAGGTTGAGGCTGTGTCTCTGTTGGGGTACAGATTTGATGAGCAAAAAGGAATTGCAAGGAAGATCAATCTTTGCCATGGATCTCCCTTGGGAGTGGTGCTGGAACGGGGTGGGAGACCCAGGCTACATGGGGATGGACATGGTTTTATTAACAGATCTGAAGGGACATTTCAGACACAAATATGGATTTAGGGGCCCGGGAGATAGCATGGAGGTAAGGCGTTTGCCTTTCATGCAAAAGGTCATCGGTTCGAATCCTGGTGCCCCATATGGTCCCCCGTGCTTGCCAGGAGCAATTTCTGAGCATGGAGCCAGGAGTAACCCCTGAGCACTGCCGGGTGTGACCTAAAAAAAAAACAAAAGCAAAAACAAATATGGATTTAGATAGCCAGTAAAAGCAAATATGGAAACCAGGTACTTCAGAAGAGAGGATCTCTTCTTAATGTTTTTTTTTTTTTTGGGGGGGGGGGATCCACACCCGGCAGAGTTCCACACTCAGAAACTGCTCCTGGCAGCTTGGGGGACCATATGGGATGCCGGGATGCCAGGAGTCAAACCATCATTCTTCTGCATGCAAGGCAAACACCCTACCTCCACACTATCTCCAGCTCCATCTTCTCAGTTTTTTTGTTTTTGTTTTTGTTTGTTTGGTTTTTTGTTTTTTTTTTTTTTTAAATATGGAACGCTTCACGAATTTGCGTGTGTTTTTGTTTGTTTGGTTTGGTTTTTGGGTCACACCCGGCAGTGCTCAGGGGTTACTCCTGGCTCCATGCTCAGAAATTGCTCCTGGCAGGCACGGGGGACCATATGGGGCACCGGGATTCGAGTCGATGACCTTTTGCATGAAAGGCAAACGCCTTACCTCCATGCTATCTCCCGGGCCCTATCTTCTCAGTTTTAAAGTGACCAGGTTGGGGGAATTGGACAGTGTGGCTCTGAGTTGGAAAACCATAAAGAGCTTTTAGTTCCATTCCCAATTCTTCTTTCACACCACAGATCAGTGCCATATGGATGGCTGATGCACCCCCTTGTTATGATCCCTGTGATAGCCACCCACGTTTAGGTTAAGATATTTACCCAAGGAACAAGAGGAAAAAGAAGGGAGGGAGGGAAGAACAAGAAAGAACAAAGGCAGAAATCACATTTTTATCTCTTTTGGGTCACTCCTGTTGGCGCTCTGGAGTTACTCCTGGCAGGGTGGGAGGACCATATAGGAATCAAACTAGGGTCTGTCCGGGGTCGGCCAAGTGCCAGACGAACACCCAACTGCTGTGTTATCAATCCACCCTCAGAAATCAATTCTGATTTAGGTAATCTTCCCTCACTTCCCTCCCAAAAAAGACTTCTTAGT
Organism: Crocidura indochinensis; assembly: GCA_004027635.1. Lineage (NCBI taxonomy): Eukaryota > Metazoa > Chordata > Mammalia > Eulipotyphla > Soricidae > Crocidura > Crocidura indochinensis. The sequence continues at coordinate 1,501 of PVKC010014798.1, read as the reverse complement.
TTTAGAATGACTTAAAAAGAACTTTCTCGGGGCTGGGCGGTGGCGCTGGAGGTAAGGTACCTGCCTTGCCTGGGCTAGCAGACCGCGGTTCGATCCCCCAGTTTCCCATATGGTCCCCCAAGCCAGGAGTGACTTCTGAGCACATAGCCAGGAGTAATCCCTGAGCGTCACTGGTTGTGGCCCAAAAACCAAAAAAAGAAAAAAAAACTTTCTCAGGGTGCAGAAAGTTCTTCTTCTTCTTCTTCTTTTTTTTTTTTCAGAAAGTTCTGCAATTGGGAAAGCTGCTCAGTAGCAGGTATTCTCATACTGTAAAATCAAATTATAAGCTAAAACAACAACAACAACAACAACAACCACAACTTAAAAGCCTGTACAAGGATTCAACCCACATCCACAAATTCCTAGTACTGTGTTCTAATCAACTGAGCTAGCCTACCACAGAAAATAGTTTAATGTTTTGTCCAGGGCTGACACGAATTTAAAAAGTCTGAAGAGACATTCAAACAACAAAAGCTCGGTCCCTTGAGTCCTTGAAGTAAAACCCAAGCTGCAATTCTTAAAAACAGGATGGCGCTTGGGGAAAGACGGGGTACCACCTAAGTGCAAACAATGTCCACATCCATCACCATTTGGAAACTGCCTTAGAGATCTGCTGTTGTAGGAGAAGAGGCTACAAACTAGAGCCAGATGCTGAGACCTGAGCACAAAAGAACTAAGAGAGGAGGGAGGCCCCGCTGGGAATTGAACCCAGGCCCAGCACCCAAGTGGCCTCTCCCAAACCCTTCAAGAACCTTAACTTTGCAAGCCAAGAAATCTTGTCAGGATAAAAGGAGACATCACAAAACTCCAGGCATTTTGCAATTGCAACTGTTGTACAGAGAAGTATATTGATCTACAAAACTCCAGACATTTTGCAATTGCAATTGTTGTACAGGAAAACTATATTGATCTCTCCGAGGAACTTGGATCACAAAACAGATCACAACACAGATCCCCCCATTTGTCAAGGTCAAAGAACCTCAACTTTGCAAGCCAATAAACCTTGTCAGGATGAAAAGAGACATCACAAAACTCGAGATATTTTGGCAATTGCAACTGTTGTTCAGGAAAATTGTATTGATCTCTCTAAGGAACTTGAATCACAAAACAGACTACGACCCTGCGAGCCCGACGAGGATGGGATTCGAACCCACGCGTGCAGAGCACAATGGATTAGCAGTCCATCGCCTTAACCACTCGGCCACCTCGTCTGCAGGATCGCTGTTTGCAAGAGGATAAACTCACCTGAAAATGCGGCCCCGTGGATCACCCCCCCACCCCAAGACTAAAGTCGGGGTTCAGTCCTGCTGTGCCTCTTGCCTTCCACACTCGAGCCCAGACCTGCAGTTGCATTTGGGGCCCAGACCAAGTGTGGTCGTTTTCCAAGACAAAGAGCTTGGGCTCCTTAGTTCGACCATTGTTGGTAAAGAAGAGATGAAAATATGTCTTTTATATATATATA
>PVKC010014797.1:0-12403 GCA_004027635.1 Crocidura indochinensis | reverse complement strand
ACAGGGGACCATATGGGGCACTGGGATTCGAACCAATGACCTTTTTGCATGAAAGGCAAACGCCTTACCTCCATGCTATCCTGGGCCCCAACTGTTACATTCTTGCCATTCATTATCAATCTTTTCTTTTGTCACTTCATTCTTGGAGATGACCACTTTTTTGTCTGCAATATCAGTGGTAAGGTCCTCTGTATGTTGAATTTTGTTGTTGTGACTTGCTATTGTACTTTATAAAGTTATTTGATTCCATTTATATGAACTCTTTGATTCTCTGGACCAGTACATATTTCAATTGATTGAATTGTTCTTCTAGTGACTGTCTAATTTCTGTGGATATTGCATTAGTTCTTCATCCATGAGGATTGAGGAATTGTTTGAACTTGATTTTATATAACTAGTGTCCCTGTCTACAGGAACATGTGAATTCCTTTGTTTATTCTTTTTTTAAAAAATATTTGTGAGTTCTGTGATCTGAACTCCAGATTCCCAACTATCTGAGATATGAATTCTTTCCTTATAGTTCAGCACACTGTTGTTTTCTTTTTTTATTTTTATTTTGACCATATTGGCTTACATTGAATCAGGGAAATACCCATCACCAAATTTGTCTTCCCCCCACCCCCATTCCCTTCCTGCTACCCATATCCCCCACCATCACCCCCTGGGTTGCTATAGTAAGTGGTCCCCTCTGTGTCTAGCTTACTAATAGTGATCATATATATGTATGGTCCTGGTATCCTCCCTTATTTCTCCCTCTATTTGAGAGGCATAGTTAGATAGTTTGAGTTATGTGGTTTTGTTTCAAGGAAAGAAAAGCAATAGAATGGGGTAAAAAAAAAATCAAGTAAACTGAAATTGGGCAGAGTCCTTCTAGAGGCTTTCAACCTCAGTTTGAGAGAGAACAGGAAAAAGGTCATTAAAACACTGCAACAATACAGAAAGAAATATCAAATAAATATCCAGTGAGCACTACAGCAATAAAGACAAGCACTATACAATAGTCTTGGTCCTGAAATCATACCATGCTGGAGTGCAAAAAGAAAGAGAAAGAGTAAATAAAATAAAATAAAATTAGAGACATCAACTTCAATATCTACACCAAAATAAAGAAGTCCAAAAAAATTAATCAATAAATATATATATATGGATAAAAGGATCATTTTGTGCTTCTTTTTTCTTTTTCCCCTTCATAGGCACAGTAACTATTGGGGACATTATAGAGGGAATTTCCTTGGCCTAGGAGATACAGGGTTTCTTCATCCCTGAAGTATACCTTCATATGATTAACTATAGACTCCTTGCATGATCATTTACTCTTCCCTTGGTGCTTTTGTGGTGCGTGGAATTCTTCTGCTTCATCATGGATGGTAAAATCAGACCTCTGTATTTAGAGATCTTGGTGTCTGTACAGCTCAAGGAATGGAGTTTATGATAAAGTCTTTCTTTGTGGTTCTAGCAGTTCTGCTTCTTCAGTGTCATTTTAATCCATCTTCTGTAGTTGGTGGTCTTGGTCATTATGCTGCTCCTAGGATGGAGCCTAGGATAAAGTCTTTCATTCAGTTGTGAAGACTGTTCAGTTGCAATTGTCTCAGTCAGAGCTCTAGAATTGGATATTTTGTTTGTTGAACAGATCGTAGACCAAAAGCTAGGCAAGAGGTTTTTGTTGTTGTTGGTGGTGGTGGTCCTGGGATGCATACTGTCCAGTACTGGTTGTAACAACCAGTCATCTGTAGATAGCGATCTTGACTTTTGCACAGATCAAAGGGTGACATGTCTTCTGATTTTGTCTTATCGTTGACTGGTGAGGAAGGACAACTTGCTCTTAGATCAAGTTGTTCCGATTTCCTCATTGTCAGGTTATCAATTTAGAACTGGTGCAGGTTGGTGTCAGAGCAGCATTATGGATAACCTGGAGGGGATTTGTTTCTTGGAGCTGTTGTGAAGAACTCTGTCGTTTCTATGTCTGGGATCTAGGAGTCAAGGCTGGATGGTCAGTGCCTAATTCCCTGGGGTGTAAGTTGCTTCCATATGACATATGTTCAAGGTGGGAGATGCCCCTGTGTTGTAAAAAAGTGCAAGTTCTTATCCCTAGTAGATAAGAGCTGGTTTTTACATGTAAAATTTCCCCCTTTTTTAATATACCTTTGTAGGAAGAAGTGGTGCTACATTATATTGCTGGTGGATTTGGGGGTGGAGAGAGAAGAAAACAAACACACGACAAAAACTAAAAGCATATATGCTCACACATATCTAAAGAAAAAAGTTTCTTTTTAAAAAATGATTAAATAAAAGACGCAATTAAAGAAATAAAGTGGGGCTGGAGGGATAGCTCGGAAGCAAGGCATCTGTCCTTTCTGCAGAAGGATAGTGGCTCAAATCCCGGCAGCCCACATTGTCCCCTGTGCCTGCCAGGGGTGACCTCCAAGCATAGAGCCAGGAGCACCCTCCGAGAGCTGCCAGGTGTGACCCAAAAGAAGCAAAAACAAATCAAATCAAAAACAAACAAAAAAAAAAAAACTAAAACTAAAACTAAACAGATAAAAGCAAAACAAACAAACAAGAAAAAAACAGAAAGGGAGAAAGTGATACAGGAGATTACTTTACATTTGGGGAAAAACAGGATAAGAGGTAGTGTTATATAGGTCTTATACTTATGATGAAAGTATAAGCTTTCCCGTTGTCTTTTGAGATTTCCTTGTAGGGTGTGGACTTCAGGCAGGGAGGCCTTGATAGAGTTCTTCAAGTGGGGGTCCTTTTAGAGTTAGGTCCGGTATCAAGCCACAGTCCACATTAGGGAGAGGTGATTAGGAGGGCCACACTGCATGAGTCAGTCAGGGTGTTGGTTGTATTTTCTTGCCTGGAAGGAGGTGTGAGTTTGAGTGGGTGTCTCTTCACTTGGGTACTGGGTATTGGTTCGTTGGGGTAGGAGGTGGGTCTTGATGCCTAATGGATTAAGAACTGAGGGTGGGGGCCCGGGAGATAGCATGGAGGTAAGGCATTTGTCTTTCATGCAAAAGGTCATCGGTTTTAATTCCGGTGCCCCATATGGTCTCCCATGCCAGCCAGGAGCAATTTCTGAGCAAGGAGCCAGGAGTAACCCCTGAGCACTGCCGGGTGTGACCTAAAAACCAAAGAACTGAGGGTGAAGAGTTTTAATATGGTGGAATATCGGGGATGGGATTGAGGGGTGAAGGGATAGTCAGATTTCTGAAGGGGGAGAGGGAATAGTACATGGGAGGGGTTATATAGGATATAGGTATGGGTTGTTTGTGATTTAGGTTTGTCTCGTAAGGAGGATTCCTATCTCTGTGTGCTCCTGCCCACATATAAACATATAGAATTTAGCTTAGGTATATATTAATGAAGAGAGGTGGGGAGGGCAAGAGATGCGCTGAGTATAGAAAGATAGGTAAGTATAGTACTTGTAAGGAAAATAAACTAATAGATCAACTTTTGGATATGTATAGGTTTCATGTCTCGAGTACTAACCATTGAGTTAGTGAGGTCTATCTATATAGGTGTTTACCCTTTGCATTATTGTACACAGCACCCTATATGTCAGCTTTCCTTTCCTATAGAGGAGGTAACCATGTGGTTTTTATTTGACATGAATTGAATTGATGATAATGAGAGGAGAAGGTAGAAGAAGAGGGAGACGAGAAGAGAAAAAAGGAAAAACAAAACAATAAAACCAAGAATCAAACAACAACAACAAAAAAATACGAAGTAATAAGAAGAAAGGATAAAAGAGCAAAGGCATGTTAGTTTGCTTGAACGTGTTCGATGCTTAGGCCCTATTGTATAAATCTGTAGGTCACAGCTATTGCTTCGATGGTCTGGCTGGTCATGTGCTTCAGGTTCTAAATGAAGGCATATTCACCCAACACCCATCAGATAAGGGGCTAATATCCAAAATATACAGGGCACTGACAGAACTTTACAAGAAAAAAAACATCTAATACCATCAAAAAATGGGGAGAAGAAATGAACAGACACTTTGATAAAAAAAGAAATACAAATGGCCAAAAGGCACATGCAAAAATGCTCCTCATCACTAATCATAAGGGAGATGCAAATCAAATCAACGATGAGATACCACCTCACACCACAGAGATTAGCGCACATCACAAACAATGACAATAATCAGTGCTGGGGGGATGTGGAGAGAAAGGAACTCTTATCCACTGCTGGTGGGAATGCTGTCTAGTTCAACCTCTATGGAAAGCAATATGGAGATTCCTCCAAAATCTGAAAATTGAGCTCTCATTCGACCCAGCTATTCCATTTCTAGGGATATACCCTAAGAACACAAGAATATAATACAAAAACCCCTTCCTCACACCTATATTTATTGCAGCACTATTCACAATAGCCAGGCTCTGGAAACAACCAAGATGTCCTTCAACAGACGAATGGCTAAAGAAACTGTGGTGCATATACACAATGGAATATTATGCACGAGTCAGGAGAGATGAAGTCATGAAATTTTCATATACATGGATGTACATGGAATCTACCATGCTGAGTGAAATAAGTCAGAGGGAGAGAGAGAGATGCAGAATAGTCTCACTCATCTATGGCTTTTAAAGAAAATAAAAGTCATTTTTGCAACAATGCTCAAAGACAATGAGAGGAGGGCTGGAACTTCCAGCTCACTTCATGAAGCTCACCACAAAGAGTGGTGAGTGCAGTTATAGAAATAACTACACAGAGAACTACCACAATCACGTGAATGAATGAGGGAACTGGAAAGCCTTCTGGAGTACAGGTGGTGGTGGGTTGGGAGGGAGGGAGATTTGGGACATTGGTGGTGGGAATGTTGCACTGGTGAAGGGGGTGTTCTTTACATGACTGAAACCTAGTCACAATCATATATGTAATCAAGATGTTTAAATAAAGAAAAATAAAATAAAATAGCCAGACTATGGAAACAACCAAGATGCCCTTCAACAGGAAAAAAGGCATAATCTAGAGATAAAGGGTATGTTAAAGAGTTTTATCCAGACATTTTCATGATGCAAGCTGAGTATGGTGCCTCGTGTGACTGAGCACCAAGGTACCACTGTAGGATGTTCACCTGTTGTATCCAGAAACCCCTATGGACAGAATAACTGAGAGGTTATTTTAAATGTGGTAAGGTTAAGGCATTCAAGCATACTGTTTTGAAATGTTTCCATTGGAGTCAGTAATTTATCTTTATGATCTTTACCTGTAATCCTGTATAAGATCCCTAGTAAATTATTATGGGCCTTTGTAGTAAAAGGCTAATTACATACCTGTCTCTCTAAGCTGCTGTTTCTGCTGTTGCTTGTTTCTTTATGATATAAAGTGTATTCGGGCTTTGTGTTGTTTCTCTTCCCTTTGTTTTGGACTCTACTCTCCAGTATATGGTGATTATTACAGTGTTTGAGGTTTCTATCCTGTTGCACCCTGTTATTTAATCATGGAGTATTGGTTGTATATCTGGTGTATATTCTAGGTACTTCAGAATAGTGCTATCATTCTGTGTTTATCTTTCATCTTCTGGCTTACTTCATCTAACATGATATTTTCTAGGTCCATCCATGTTGCTTCAAAGTCTATGATTGTATCATTTCTAACTGAAATGTAGCATTCCATTGTGTATAGATACCACATCTTGATAATTCACTAATCTGTTTTTGAACATCGAGGTTGGTTCCAAGACTTGGCTATTATACTGAGTGCTGCAATAAATAGTGGAGTGCACACAAACTTTGGGATGAATGTCCTTCCGACTTGGGAGCAGATACCTAGGAGAGCAATTGCTGGATCAAATGGCAGCTCAATTCTGAGTTCCTTGTGCACTGTCCAGACATAGGGGTTGGACTAGGGGGCATTCCCACCAGCAGTGGATGAGAGTTCCTTTCATGACGCATATTCGCCAATAGAGCTTTTGTTCCCGTTATTTTTTTGTTTGTTTTTTGTTTTGTTTTGTTTTGTTTTGGGGCCACTCCCGGCAGTGCTCGGGAGTTATTCCTGGCTATCTGCCCAGAAATCGCTCCTGGCAGGCACAGGGGACCATATGGGATACCAGGATTCGAACCAACCACCTTACGTTCTGGATCGGCTGCTTGCAAGGCAAACGCCCCTGTGCTATCTCTCCGAGCCCCTGTTTCCGTTATTTTTGATGTGATCTATCCTCACTGGTATAGGGTAATATCTCATTGTTGTCTTGATTTGGATTTCCCCAATGATGAGTGAAGGTGTGCATGTTTTCATGTGTTTGTCGGCCATCTTTCGGTCTTACTCGGAGAAGTGTCTATTCACTTCATCTCCCCATTTTTCTATGGCTTTATTTGGTTTTGGGAGACTCGGATTTCTGAGTGCTTTGTATATTCTGGATATCAGCCCTTTATCTGATGTGTTGAGTGCGAAAATTTTTTTTCCATTCAGTTAATTGTCTTCTTGTTTTAAGTTGAGTTTCCTTTGCCATGTAGAAGCTTCTTAGTTTGATGTAGTCCCATTTGTTTATGTTTGATGCTAAAATACTTGCCATAGGTGTTCCATCCTTGAAGACTTTTTTAATATATAGGTCTTCGAGTGTTCTGCCTATTTTTCCTCAAAAAAATTTATAGATTCTAATCCAATTTCAAGGTCTTTAATCCATTTTGACTTGACTTTTGTATAGGAGTAAGGTATGAGTCAATTTTCAGTTTCTTACAGGCAGTTTTCCAGTTGTACCAACACCATTTGTTGGAGAGACTTTCTTTGTTCCATTTCAAGTTCTTGGCTCTATTGTCAAATATTGTATATTTGGAGATTTATGTCTGGAAATTCTGTTCTAACTCACTGGTCTGAGGCTCTGTTTTTGTTCCAGTACCATGCTCTTTTGATCACTATGACTTTATAGTATAGCTTCAGGTTAGGTAAAGAGATGCCACCCAGCTTCTTATTTTTCATTATCTGTTTGGCTATCCTGAATTTTTTGTGGTTCCAGATGAATGTTATGTTTGATTGTTATAAGTCTTTAAAGAATGATGCCTGGATTTGGATGAGGATTGCTTTGAATCTATATACTAGTTTGGCTAGTATAGTCATTTTGATTATGTTGATTCTACCTACCCATGAACATGGGATGTTTTTCCATTTCCTTAGATCCTCTTCACTTGACTTTCTTTCTGAAGTGTTTTGAAAATTTCCTGGTATAGGTCCTTCACTTCCCTTGTAAGGTTGATTCCTAGGTACTTAATATTTTTATACTATTTTAAATGGAATTGTAGTCTTAATCTTTCTCTCCTCTATTTCGTTATTTGTATAGAGAAACACTATTGTCTTTTGTGTATTGACTTTGTAGCAAGACACTTTGCTGTATTGGTTAATTGTTTCTAGGAGTTTTACTGTGAACTGTTTAGGGTTTTTGATGTATATCACCATATCATCTTCTGCCGACCTGGGAAACCTCAGAGATGCAGTTGGGGGAGGGGCGGAGACAGAGGAAGTTCCCCTGCCATCTGCTGGCCCAGGAAGCCTGGAAGACACCCACACTGTTATTGTCTATAATCTGTTAATCTAACAATATCAGTGCCCTAATATGCTATTTCAGTGTTCATGCAAAAATATAACTAGGGTCCCACTTGCATACTGGGCATTTTGGAATTATTTGAAGCAAGGTTTCAAAATTTGAAACACTTGGAGTTATTGAGGGGAGGAGGGATGAGGTACACATCTATGCAGTTTGGGGTTTGAGAGGCAAGCAGCAGCAAAATGTTTTCACTATAGTATAGGGGAGCTAGTAAGAAGTGGCACACAGCAGGGGGACAGCAGGGCAGGTAGAACTTAGAGCCTTTGATGTACCTAAATGTCAAAAGAGGCAGGTATCTGCATTATGGGTCACTTGGACAATGTTCTTGGTTCCACGGGTGGGCACAGAATCATCACAATACAGAAGTGGTGTCCAATGTGGGGATAGTAGGAAAGTTATTTTCTTCTGAGAGACTCAGCTTCCTTACTTTTTAATACCACAAATATTTAAAATACTCAAATATTATGTGGTGTGATTAAAGCAATGTCTTTTAAAGAAATTATTAGTTTTAAACATTTGATGTATTTCTTTTAAAATAAAGGATAAAATAGTTTGATAGAAATACTGTACATTTAAAATTTTAAGAACCTACTTCACTGGAATCATGACAGATGGCTTGGGCCGCCTCTCTGCTGTTCTGAGACCTAGGATTTTGATTCTTTCCACCATTGTTCCCTATGGGCTCATCTTCTTCAGATGTGAGTGGTTCTGCTCACAGACAGTGAAACTGGTTTCTGCTATGTGACCTGAATCACAACAGACAGCTTGAGCCTCCTCTCTGCTGTCCTACAGCCTGGGATTTTTTTTTCTTTTCTTTGTTAAATATGGAATGCTTCATGAGTTTGCATGCCATCCTTGCACAGGGGCCAGGCTAATCTTCTCTGTATTGTTCCAATACTGTGAGAGCACAGCAGCCTGGGATTTTGATCCATTCCATCATTGTTCCCTGAGGGATCATCTTCTTCAGAGGACTTGTCTTATTCAGAGGTAAGTGGTCCCACCAACAGACAGTGGAACTGGTTTCTGCTGTGTAACCTGAATCACAGCAGGTTGCTTGGGCCTCCTCTCTGCTCTCTTTTGACCTGGGATTTTGATCCTCTTGCCATTGTTCCCTAAGGGATCAGTTTCTTCAAAGGTGAGCAGTCCCACCCACAAAGGTTGGAGTCAGAGGTTTGCGGCCACTCCACTTTGCTTCACTTTTGCACACATCTTTCAACCAATGAACACCAGCACGTGATGTAGAAAGATCTACAATACAAACGTGACTATGAGTAAACAATGCAGGCCAACACCAGGAATAGAGTATGAAGATGGCAACTTGGATGACCTGAAAACTGCCAGCCACCTAGTTATTCTCTCATATATGGAGTTTGGAGAATAAATATGGAGGATGTGCTCATAGAACTCAAAAAAAGCATAGATTGAGTTGAATGGAACACAAATAAGAGTGCCCCATATGGTCCCCCGTGCCTGCCAGGAGCAATTTCTGAGCATGGAGCCAGGAGTAACCCCTGAGCACTGCCGGGTGTGACCCCCCCACAAAAAAAAAAAGAATCAAGAGAATATGACGATAGAAATCAGAAAACTCCAAACTGAAAAAACTCCAAACTGAAATGAACAGCTCAGTAGATGAATTGAAAACCTCAATTAAAAACATCTGCAACATGGTAACAACAGCTGAGAATTGAATCAGTGAGCAAGAGGATGAGATGCATAACAACTCGATACAGCATAAGAAATTGGACAAAAGGCTTAAAGCTAATGATCAGACAATGGAATAATTACTCAAAGAATGTGAACAGATGAAAGTAGAAGTCTTTGATAAGCTCAAACAAGCAAACAAAAAAACAAAACAAACAAAAAAACATAAGTCATTGGAGTCCCAGAAAACCAGGAAGAAAATTCCCAGAAAGACGCATTCAAGGCTATCATTGCAGAGAAACTCCCAGAGATGAAGCCTACATGAACAAAATCCTACCTGCCAGAAGAGTACCAGCTAAAAGAGAAATCAAAGAAAGCACCCCAAGACACATCCTAGTCACAATGACAAATATCTGCCACGTCATGACATAAGACACCTCCAGATATATCCAAAGATTTTCCTGAAGCAGTGTGCTGATAAATCCCCAAGAAATATTTTAGTCAGCAAGCTCGTTGGTGGATGTTAATTATACCCACTATGTGAATTATTGGCAATATTTCTGAAATTCATGACATGATAGTGACATTACAATTTCTTTCTTATTATTTGACATATTCTCTCCGTTGTAAAAATTACAAGCAAAAATAGGACCTCTATCAAATTCCTTTACCCAGAGAAATTTCTACACCAAATAATAAGACAGACTTGGTCTCTTTCTGTCAGTCTATTTACTTCTAAAGGTCAAGTCAAAATATAGCATCTAAAAAACAATGTCTTCTCTCCTTGTCTTTGAACACCATAGCAGGATGGCTTTGCCTCAGGGACTTTTCCTGTCACTTTGAATACCTGCTAACAAACAGGTTTGGCCAGTGTAGAATTAGGCTTTTGAATTTATGAGGTATAATTCTGTACCCCTTTCATATAAGTTTTATCTCTTTCTATAACCAGGCCATAGGAAGTTGATCTTAGTCCCTGGCTAGAAAACTATTCTCTTAGGTTAAGGATATTTATTATTATGAAGGAAACCACGGTTCTTGAAATCCCTTAATTTACATCAGTAATGACACCTAGGACCAAGAACTACTTTGATATGTAAGAGGCTTCTAACGGAAATCTATTCTATTTTAAAATTACAAACCACTTAAAGCCATGTGTGTTTGTTTTAAAAAAAATGTATGCTGATAATTTCTGTACTTTGAAAAGAAACAAATGTGGACATTACTTTCATAATTTGATTGTCCCTTTACCCTTTATATACTCCCAGCCTGGAGATTAAAGTTGTCTCAGGTCTATTGAAGATGCAGGTCCCTATACAATTTATTTTATGTGGTTTTATTATTTCCTATTTCGCACCATGCAACCCACTCTCCCTAAAGTGGATTCATTGAAATCCCACTGGCACTGTAGGACAGAAGCCACTTGCAGCAAATACCACAGATAGGGATAGAATACTGAAAGCAGCAGGTCAAAATGGGAAATTCCATACAAAGGAACATCCTTAAGATTTACAACAGACCTGTCACAAGAAACCCTCAAGGCCAGAAGGCAATGGTGTAAAATAGTGACAAAATTCAATGAAGCAAATGCTTTGCCTAGAATACTGCACAAAACTAGATTCACTTTTAAGTCTGAAGGAAGTATTCATAGCTTCATAGATAAACAACAGCTCAGAAATTTTGCAGACTCAAAGTCAGCCTTAAAAGAAAAACTGAAAGGTCTGGTTTAAGGCTAGACTGACCAACAGACACACCAAAATTCTACACAAAGATGACATTAAATCTCATGACAATTATCTCTCTCAATGTCAATGAATAAATGCACCAGTAAAGAGACAAAGAGTTGCAAAAGGAACAGAAAACTGTATCCAATCTTCAGCTTCCTAGAAGAAACACAACTGAATAGTCAGAAAAAACATACACTCGGATGTCAGGCTGGGAATTTCTGTGAATCTACGCAGACTCTGTGCAGCCTGACTGCGAAAAAAACAGTGAGTACTGTACATGTGTTTCTCTCTCCTCTCCTGTTGCCCAAACTCTTGGGAGTGGGCCGAATTGGCTCCAAAAAACTCGCTCTCCCAGATGTCCATTCTAGGGCGGGAATGCCCAGAAACACTTTCTTAATGTAAAAACTGGCAAGAAGCAGTACCTTGCAAAAGCCAGGTCCCCTATTTGTGACATCAGGCTGGAAATTTCTGTGAATCTACTCCTGCCCTTGTGGCCTGACATTGAAAAAAAAACTGTGAGTCCTGTCCATGTGCTTCTCTCTCCTCTCCTGCTGCCCGAAACACTTGGGAGTAGGCCGAAAAGAGACTGCAGAAGAGCACGGCCACTCTGCTTCACTACGTGGCCCTGTGATCTTTCTAAGGAAAGAGCATAATCTCAACTAGAAGAAAAAAAATCACACTAAGGACTGTGCTGGATCACTGTCTTCTTTCTCACTGGACTGTCTTCTCTCCTGCGTGCTTGGGACTAAGATTTGATACTGTGTCCTCATCCACGGAGGACTCCACTCCCTTGTAGGCAAATCGACACACCCAGAAAGGGCGGAACCAGAGGAGTGTGGCTGCATACATCATTTAGCCAATGAATACCACCGCAACACATAGAAAAACACACAACAAGTGTGACAATGGGGAAACAACGCAGGCATAGACATAGAGAACGAAGATGACAATTCTGATGACCAGATAATGACCAACGAACTAATCAATCTCTCAGATAACGACTTTAGAAAAGCAATATGGAAAATGCTGAAAGAACTCAAAGAAACCATGGACTGAGTTGAACACAACACTAATAAGAACCAAGAAAATATGATGACAGAAATCGCAAAAATCCAAACTGAAATAACATGTCAACTAACAGGCCTGAAAAACTCAGTAAATGAATTGAATGGCAAAATGGATAATCTCAGCACCAGGGTAGAAGAAGCTGAGAATAGAATTGGTGCTGTGGAAGAAGAGGTAAATAACAAGTCCATAAACAGGGAGAGATTGAGGGGAAAAAAACTTAAAACAAACAAACAGACAGTGGAAAAAATAGTCAAAGAATGGGAACAGATGAAAATAGAAGTCTATGATAAGATCAACAGAAACAACTTAAGAATCATTGGAGTCCCAGAGACACAGGAAGAAAATTTCCAGGAAGAATCAATGGTCAAGAACGTCATTAAAGAGAAACTTACAGAGCTAAAGAATATATGTGAAAATCCTGCATGCC
>PVKC010014796.1:0-21906 GCA_004027635.1 Crocidura indochinensis | reverse complement strand
AAAAATTAAAATTTATTTATGGGGGCTGGGCGGTGGCGCTGGAGGTAAGGAGCCTGCCTTGCCTGCGCTAACCTAGGATGGACCGCAGTTTGATCCCCCGGTTCCCCATATGGTCCCCCAAGCCAGGAGTGACTTCTGATCGCATAGCCAGGAGTAACCCCTGAGCGTCACTGGGTGTGGCCCAAAAACCAAAAAAAATTATTTATATAATCATTATATTATCAAATCATTACATAATCAAAATATGATATTAAAATTAGAAGGACCGGACATAGGATGCCAGAGATCAAACAGGGTTGGGTCATATGCCCTCTGTACTATCTCTCTGGCCCTTAAAATATACAAATCCAGAATATTCAGTGGATTCTAGAGAATAGTGGGAAGTTTTCTCCTGTTCTTGTGGAGTCCTACCTTGACAGATTCTTCTTCAAAACAGTTACCTATTTGCTGCCTCCCTAATAGAGTCACAGGCCCTGGACCATTCTGAGAATGTTTTCCCCTCTGCAAAGTTCTGGAGATGATGATGAGCCAAGGAGGCAGCTGCTCTGCTCTTCCTGGTCCAATCTTTGTGGTCATTAAAGGTGAGGGAGGCATCCATCTCTGTATGGTTCCTTCCCAAATAGAAGGAGTGGTCAGCTCTCACTCAACTTCTTGGAGTCCCACTCCACCATCAGTCACCATCATCGATAGCCTGATGTTTTTCATTGTTGGGGACTTTGCTCCCCTGTAGGTGGATGCAGAAAACTCTTATGTAGTATACAAGAAGCTCAGAGTCTTTATCTCTCTCCTGAAGATCTCAAGAGACTCAGATTTCTTTGAAACTCCAGATGACAGAAGTAAACTTCAGTGTGTCTGCAAAATGACATCCCAAAATTGTTCATTGTTGGCTACCACCAATTGATAGTATACAACTCTCTCACTTCAGAGTATGGAGGTTTTCAATGCAAATTTAATAACCAGTTGTCTTAGGCACCATGATGTCATCAGAAATTATGAACCATAATGGCCAATACCAGCGTATATTGGCTGCATCTTAGGAGTCTGAATAAGAAGCATCATTGTTATGATGTTAATGAATAATTATTTTATTTGCATAGAGATTTTGAAATCTGTGTCTGAATGCCTTTAAAACTAAATATATACTTTTGCCAGTTCTAGTCTTCCCTCTTTTTCTTGTTTTTGTTTTTTTGGGTCAAACCCATTGATGATCAAGGATTACTCCTGGCTATACACTCAGAAATTGCTCCTGACTTGGGGCGCCATATGGGACGCTGGGGATTAAACCCAGGTTCGTCCTGGGTCAGCTGCATGGAAGGCAAACACCCTATCGCTATGCTATTGCTCAGGACCCTAGTCTCCACTCTTTTGAACTTGCTGAATATGTGGGCACATTTTGCAATCTTGTCTTCTCTGTGAATGTTTGCTTCCCTTTGATTTGAGACTTTACTCAAGCCCTTCTTTATATTTTAGGTTTGCATTATCCAGGGATTATTAACTACAAGTTGTTTGAGAAATAAGCAAATTCTCTTAAGTTGTGTCCACTTGTATAGTCCTTACAAACGTAAGAATTGAGTTAAAACTGAGGCCCTAAAAAACCAGAACTCTCTGTCATATACAAGTAGAATCAGACAACAGACTTCAATTCTTCACACTCTTGTTTTTGCACAATTGAACAACAGAAACTCACTCACAAACCCACCTCTTGTTCCTCTTTATCTTTTACTATAAAATAGCCCAAAGAATACTTTTAGAAGAAATTCACATAAAACATATCAATATCCTGCAATGTAAGTCTTGTTTTTGTTCAAGCTCTCCCCCTAATCCTGTTTGTCCCCAAATTTACACCTTTGTATTAAGAAATGTCTTAATTTTAAAGAAATAAATAAGATAGTTGTTTAAAGCCCTTCCTTCCACCATTGTAAATAGTCACTTTAAAAAAGGGACAGGGTACAGACAGCATGCGGTGGTTTTGATCTGAGAATTGCTCTGCCTCTAATGCTCTTGAAAAATCAATAAAGCCTTTGTCTTCATGAAAAACATAGTACGTGTGTTTAGTTTTCAGGCCTGGGATCTCTGCATCTTCACTAAGCTGTGAAGCTTCCTCTAAATTTTCTTTTTTTTTTTTTTTTTTCTTTTGTGGTTTTTGGTCACACCCGGCAGCGCTCAGGGGTTACTCCTGGCTCCATGCTCAGAAATTGCTCCTGGCAGCCACGGGGGACCATATGGGGCACCGGGATTCGAACCAATGACCTTTTGCATGAAAGGCAAACGCCTAACCTCCATGCTATCTCCCGGGCCCCATCCTCTAAATTTTCTAACACAGCTGACCTGGGTTTGATCATGACATCCCATAAGGTCCACAGACCACCACCAGGTAATTTCTGAATACATAGTCAGAAGTGTCACTGAATGTTCCCCAGAGGTAATTTCCCAGAGGTAATTGCTTTTTCCTGACCTGAATTTTATAAGCATGTTAAATTAGAATCAAATTGTAAATGAGACATTAAATATACAAATAAACAATAGATTATAAATATGCATATATGATATCTATCTACCTTTGACTGTCTTCACAGAAAATTATTCTCTTATCTATTCCAAACAACTTAAAAAGTTGATCTTCTCAAACCATCTTTTTAGAGGAATCAAAATTCAATCACATACAAATCCAAGAATCTAAATAACTTCTGTGACAATTGGTCTCCAATGAATGGCCAGGATGTGATGAATAATTAACAATTTCCTTCATTTAAAGCAAAATGAAACACAGAGCAGTTTGATCATAGAATCCCAAAGGATGGCATTGGAATTAAAGAAGCAGTTCATTTTATTTATTTATTTATTTATTTTGGTTTTGGGGTCACACCCAGCAGCACTCGGGAGTTACTCCTGGTTCTATGCTCAGAAATTGTTCCTGCAAGCTCAGGGGACCATATGGGATGCCAGGATTCAAACCACCAACCTTCTGCATACAAGGCAAATGCCTTACCTCCATGCTATCTCTCTGTCCCAGCAGTTTATTTTTTAAAAGAAGAGCGCTTAATTCATTTTTCATCCCCACTCAACCTAGGACCAACGCGAGAAACCTACTTGGTACCCTAACCTAATAATTTAGCCCTCTCCCATCTCTCCTTGTCCACAGCCTCTCCCAGGACTCTTCCAAAGCCTTCTCTGTTTTGACATGATCCATTCATTCCACGCCTCTATCTACTGTTCAGTTTTTACTGAAAGCCAAGACAGCAGGGACTGACTTAATCTTTTCTAGCAAGCTCTAAATAAATAGCCTTTTCTGTTCTCATTTGGTTAGTCTTCATGTTCCTCCATAGAAATAAATTTAGTTTTACTGAAATGATTAAAACTCAAGACGTTCAGTGAAATAACAGACTCAAGAGGAGAGGGAATAAAAGGATGTTTTGTATTCTGTAAATCTTAACTAGCTTGGGGAGAAGCAAAGGGAAATGTCCCCTTCAAGATGGTTTCAAATCTCCTAGGTCATTGTTCTGATTTTTTTGTCACAATAAACAGTTGGAATAAAATGGTTCACTTAACAACGTTTGGTCTGGACTCAAGATCCAACCCACAAAGACCCCAGGAGATGGACAGTAATGCAAAAGCAAGGGAGTTTATTTAGATGTGAACATACTGGGGCCACACGTCTCGAAAGTGCAATGACTTGCAAGCCCTTTTATAGGATTGCTGGGGCTTCAATCTAGAAGTAAAACTATAGGTTCTTGGTACATGTTCCTTGCATCAGTAAGGTTTAAACTGGTTGGCTAGATTAGTGGAGGCAGAAGTCGAGCACCCACTGACTATCAGGTGCAGTTGGATAAGATTTATCACCTGCATTCATTTTATTTGGGTATGTATAGATCTCTGAATATAATTAGATTCCTTAGTTTATCTAATTGTTCTGGTACCATACCCCTGACATTCCAGGAATTGCCTGTTTTTCTGGGCCTACTCCCTATCCTCTGCAACTTAAACCTGTCATGGCTGTCTGAAGCAAAACTGCAGTAGTTAATTCTAAACTTACATCCTAGTATTCAAACTTACATTCACTTCTTACAACAACATTGAACTTTGCCACTTTCAAGTTGAAAACTTTTCTTAAAACTTAAGACAGTTATTTCTATAAAAGATGGCTTCTGGGTTTATTAATTAAAAAGAATATATTCAGTATTTGAAATACTATCATTGGGTAACTTTATTCTACATTTATAAATACAGTCTCACTATAATTAAGATAAAGTGAAAAGAATTTGAAATATGGTCATAGCTTAAAACGAGAAAATAATTTAACTTGAATAATTATCCTACTGGTTTTATAACCTAATAAAAATCAAAGTAAAAGAAAAACCCTGGGCATTTTAATTATGAGAAATCATATGCATTCTGGGAAATTAAAAACATTATCCACATATTCATATTTCAGAATCCTTATTCTAAAAATTCTTTGGAGATTTTCCAAAGAAATGGATTCTAGAGGCAAGTTTTCAATAAGACCTAGCAAATTCAAAGCACAGTATAAAGCACTCCTGGTTTTGAACCCGAATATATCAGTCACTGTCTTCACATTTGAAGCAAAATGCTAAGTAGAAATTCATAATCACAGGAATTGTTTCTTGATTTCTTTCTCTCATAAATGTAGTTTTTTCCTCATGTTTTTTAGACAAAGATCAAAGTGGGGAAATAAATGCACTTGACATTTGTAATTTCTAACTTTTCAGGAATTACTCCAGAGGTTATAGTATAATCATTTATATATGTGCATATTACACTGTCATAAACCCTTTAAAGAGTTCTCCAAATACTCTTTGATTGTCTTCATTTGTTGGTATATTTTGAAATGGAACTAAAGGCTAATTCAGTTGAAACTTGAAAAATTGCTTCAGTGCAAATTGGTTTTTTGAATGATATTTTTGGAGAGCCATGGGTTTATTGTGAATCATAGCTTCACAATGATTCAAATAAAGAATTAGCACAAAATGTCCCCCCTTACTCACCAACTAATTGTTGGAACAACCTGCCTTTACCCAAAAAAAGGCTTTCTCCAGCTTCCTCTTTCCTTTTCACATATCCCTTAGACAGGTCAAAGTAGTTTGCCTTTAAGGTACTTTTGTCTCTCACTGGCTCTCCCCTACCCAGTGGGGATTTGAACTGGAAATAAAGAGGTTTCTGTTTGGGGCACAGAGAGACCCCAAGTCAAGGAGCCACCACGACTTCATGATTTTCTACCTATGACTGGCTTGATTTATCAATTCTTCGCAGTTACCCTGGTTGAAAAAAACAGTGTGGGGATTTAATTTTCAACTAACAACCTAGACCTTCAATTGAACCTCTTTGTGACTTTGAATTGTAACCTCAGTCCTGTAGTTGGAATTCAAGATTCTGCTTTTGTTTTTGTCTGTGCAAATAAAACTTAAATCAAATTCTACTCAAAAGATACACTGAGATAACAGCCACATAATATTTACTTTCCATTAATTATTCCTTTCTGTATTTGGAAGAAATGGAAATAAGAGCTTCAATAAATCCTTGTTGACAAATTGTTTTCTATAATTAATTCACACTGACAATGCTTCCTTTAATTTCTTAAGTATTTCCTCTCCCTCCCGTGCAAGAGGAGAATGTCTTCTATTTGCCCAGTCTAAGATTTCTCAGAATTAGAAAGAGATGCATTGTTTCCACCAAACTGCCCTTATGGTGTAGGCAGCACTTTCCTCCATGTTTGTGAAACTTAGTTGTGCACAGAAATCATCTGGAAGACTTGTCAACATGGAACGTGCCAGGCTCCATTTCCATTTCAGATTCTGCAGATCTGGAAAGGGACCAGACCAATAAAAAAAAAAAAAAACCGGATAATATCTGCATATCAAATTCCTAGTTGCTACTGCTTCTGATGTTAAGATCATATTGTTAAGTTCCACTGCTATGTGTCCCATCCAAGAAGTAGGGACCCTGGTGTGTGTGTGTGTGTGTGTGTGTGTGTGTGTGTGTGTGTGTGTGTTTGTGTAGCTAGGGTTTCAATAATGCAGAATCCGGTCATCTGGCAGATGTTGATTGTTGTGAAAGTTGGCTGAGGTTCTGGAAGAAATGAATCTAAGTCTCACTCAAGGTGTCAAGGTGCAAGTGACAGCGAATAGAAAAAAATGGGAATCTGCCTGACAAATTCCATTGGGATTTTATTGAAATGAAACTCTTACATGGTTTAAACACCCCAGAAGGGCTGCTAATGAGTCATGCTCAGATTCATGTGCAATACTGTTATCTGTCTCTTAATGCTTGCCAACCACATATTGAAATTGTGTGATTGTGGAGTAAGCTGAATAAATATTTGTACATTTGACTGCACACCAGCTACTACTAAGGTTTCCCTGGTTCTTCTGTCTCAAGGAATCTGTAAATCAGATGGTTAAATTGTTGGTAATGAGGGAACTGGCTGTGAATTATAATCCTCTCATTTTCATTCACCTGCATGAAGATTGGGGTGAGTTGTATACATTTATTGAGCCTGATAACTGATCTTCTGTTTCCTTAACGATAAGAATTTCCTTACAAGTTGTGGTTGAGTCCAGTTATTTTAAATTCCGATAAATACTTGGCTAACAAGTCAATGGCAGTTCAACAGAAAAACAGTGTACAGTGATAAAAAATTGCAAGTGATTTCAGGTTCTGAAAGAACATCATAAGCCTCAGTTCTCAAGGCTCATAAAGGTTGATGGCATTTTCATTTCAACTTTGTTTTAAAATATTTTATTATGGAAAATTTCAAACATACCTAGCATCAGAGAGAACTCTATAATGAATCCAGACAACACTGTCACTTCACCCAGTAATTGTCAATAGTTTGACTATGATCTAATGCTATACTGTCTATACTCTGGAATCAAGTAAATTTTTCTGCCAATAGTTCTATCTGAATTTCTAATATACAGTGGCTTTCAAACAGTATAACAATCATATTATTGGGGCCGGGCGGTGGTGCTGGAGGTAAGGTGCTTGCCTTGCCTGCGCTAGCCTAGGGCGGACCGCTGTTCAATCCCCTGGTTTCCCATATGGTCCCCCAAGCCAAGAGCGACTTCTGAGTGCATAGCCAGGAGTAACCCCTGAGCATCACTGGGTGTGGCCCAAAAACAACAACAACAAAACCCCCCCCCCAAAAAAACCCCAATCATATTATCATGCCTAATAAAATACTTGAAATTGGTCCTGTTGAATTTAATTGCCTAATTCTGTTTTTTATTGTTTATTTATTTATTTTTTGACCAAACCTGTTGGAACTCCAGGATCACTCTGGGTGGTGCTTAGGAGAATGACCCCATTCAGTCCATGCCAATGTATTTTGGCTTTCTACCATTGCTAAAAGTGATCTTCAAGCACAGAGCAAGGAGTAAGTCTTAACCACCACTGGGGTTATCCCATCCCTCCAAAACAATAGCAAAAGAATGAAAATATATTTTTGTATTAGTGTTTGGTGTTCTTTGGATAATATGAATGAGTGGAATTGCTGGGTCAGATTAGCTAACTGAATTGATCTTTCAAAGATCTCAAACCTCCCCATGCCATATGTCCCAGAAACCCACTAATTGAAGCATAAATTCTCCACAAACTACTCCTCTCTCTTTACATTTCAACACTTGGCCTTGCCTAGTTGAGTGAATAAAAGACTTCTACCACAATAAAGGATTTCTACTGTAAGCTTAGCCAACTGTCATTCTCTGCTTCTTCCTTTACCTCTTCTTCCTGGTTGTTATGGCAGAAATATTGATTTCGAGTTCCTTTCCTTGTCCTCTTGATCCATTGGGTGTGAAAGGGAGGAGGACCAGGTAAATTAGTTAATGTAATTGGCCTTTTTAAATCTCATCTACCAAAAGGTATCCAATCCAAAAATGTCATGAGATGGCTGGTGGGAGATGGGAGATAAAAGGAAGCCTCCAGAGGCTGGAGCAATAGCAATTTGCCTTACACCAGGTCAACCAGGGACGAACCTGGATTTGTTTCCCCAGTATCCCACATGGTCCCCCGAGCCTGACAGGAGTGATTTCTGAGCGCAGTCAGGAGTAACCCCTGAGCGCTGTTGGGTGTGAGCCTAAAAGCTAAATAAATAAATGTTTAAAAAAAATCAGAAGTCTCCCGAGAGAACTTACTTTGTCCCTTACATCTCTGCCCAAACATGGCAAAATAGTTAGTATTTAAAGAATATTTAGATTTCCTTCTGCCTTTTTCTGAAATCCTTTTTGAGGAAACCCTCATACTCAGGGAGCTGCTATGCATTCCTTACTCATCCTTTCTTTTCCCCTAAATAAAGTTTTGTGAATTTAGTCATTCAGTCTTTAGTTCTTTGCTTTTAATCTTGACTGCATGAGGACGAGAAACAGAAGCTTTTGTGCTCACTATAACAGCCTGAACTGGTGGAATGTGCTATGAGCATCTATATAGCCTGGATGCTGGCATCCTACCAGCCACACAAGGCAGCTGCCAGGCTGAGCCTGAAGCCGACTAGTTCTGCAAGGGGCAGGAATGGGTTTTCACTACCCAGGGTCTCAGTGAGCCATGGATTCAGGCTGAGCAAGGAATTAATTGTTCTTTGTAGCAAAAGGACAATCCATTCTAAGCTCACCATGCACATTCCAGAAATGTCCCCTTCCCTTGCAGAAAAGAATTTCAGGAGAAGATAAAATAGAGAAGTAAAATAGTTTTAAAGACATTTATTTAGAGAAATCTGAAAATCTGAGAGGAGAGTGAGAAGAGATAGAGGATAGAGAAAAGTGGGAGGGAGGAAAGAGGAAGAGAAGAACAAAAAGGAAAGAAAGAAGAGGGAAGAAAGGAGGGGGGAGAAGAATTTGTTTTGGACAATTCTTCAAATTGTCTTGGTCTGGAGTGCTCTGTGTACATCATAGTTAATGTGTGTGTATGTGTGTGTGTGTGTGTGTGTGTGTGTGTGTGTGTGTTGTCACAGGGACAAACCTTTGAATTTTTGGTGATTATTTCATGTTCTTTAAGTTGTCCTATAGCAGTTCCTTTTCATAGGGGCCCACACTTCTCTGGTGTGGATTCAGTATTCTATCTAAAGAGATGTGTATTTTCACCTCAGCAGGATCTGGTCTTTAGGCCTTTGGACTACTTCAGATCTGGGCAGTTTCATCCTAGTGCTTTGTTTTTCCTCAAAAGTTATTACCAGCTTCATTCCCTTCCCCATCTCTCTCTTCCAGCAACAATTGAATACCAATAAACCAAATGGCTTAATTTTGGTTAATCTGGGTTTATAGATAAAAGAACAGTGTATGGAACTGTTTCACACCTTGTTTTAGCTCAGGTTTGCTCAAATATTTTTTCTTTATGTAATTCCTTCCAACTTCCTTTCCTTTCTGTGCACTCTCCACAACCCTGATCTTTTATAGTGGGGTCAGGCATTCAGGTTCTTGTCTTCAAACTGTCAGAATAGAAAATGAGGAGTTGGACTGGTGGCGCATCAGTAGAGCATTTGCCTTGCATGCGACTGACCAAAGATGGAGCACAGTTCATTGGATCCCCCAGGTGTCCCACCCCCAAGCCAGGAGTGATTTTTTTTTTTTTTTTGTGGTTTTTGGGTCACACCCGGCAGTGCTCAGAGGTTACTCCTGGCTCCATGCTCAGAAATTGCTCCTGGCAGGCACGGGGGACCATATGGGGCACCGGGATTCGAACTGATGACCTTTTGCATGAAAGGCAAAGGCCTTACCTCCATGCTATCTCCCGGGCCCCACCAGGAGTGATTTTTGAACTTATAACCAGAAGTAGTCCCTGAGTGTCATCAGGCGTGACCAAACCAAACCAAACAAAACAAAAAAAGGGAAACAAGATACTCAGAGGACAAATGATCAGATCTAGGGAAAGACAAAGAAGGGAACAGAATGCAGGGAAGGACCTAGATTATAGGTGGATTTCAGAGATAGCCTGAAGCCTTCTTCTTTTCTAGCTTTTAAATTAAGGTGTGTGTGTGTGTGGGGGGGGGGACACATTATTTTATTATGTTCCAAGGATGTAGGCCATGGAAAATAGGGGAGAGGATGCTGAGATGATTGTTTGCTGGAGTCCGGTCTGGCAGAATCTAAGTTATCTGTTATCAGGCACCACACAGGCTCAGCCTCCCATCCTGACAGTCCACTGTACAATTATTTCACTTAAGGACATAGCCCTTATCTTCCCCATCCTGCTCTCTTTTTGTTCCTATCACAACCAGTTAATCCTCTAGTCTCCTGCAATGCCACCCTCTAGTCTTTAGACCATTTTAACCTACGGGACATCGGGGGCCATATGCTCTCTAGTTGGGAAATGTTGAAAGACCATAAAGTCTGGAGGATATACCCAGATCTGCCCAGCTCTAAGGAGGGGACTTTCTGCTGCCAGTACAGCTGCCTTAATCATCTTCTCAAAGTTGCAGACACCTAGATTCAAAGTCAAGACCAAAAGGCCAAGGTCTTTTGTAATGCAGCATGGTAGAGAAGGACTTGAAATATTTGCCTATTTGCTCAATAAGTCTTTATCCCACCACTTGCTATTTTGTGACCTTGCAAGAATTGCTAGATGTCCCTGAAACCTAATTAGCGAATCTCTGAAATTGGGTTGTTAATATTTAATTTGCAGGAACTTTTGTGAGGATTAAGGGGATTGACATTCTGTCAAGCTTCTGGCCAACGCCCCTCTGGCTGCCTTGGCCTTGCAAGCTGCAGCAGACTTAGTCTAATCATTCGCCGCTTTCTTTTACATACATCAAGATATAGCCAACATTGCTGTGAAAAGACTGTTTGGAGATGGGGCAGGCTGTGTGAGCCCAGAGAAAAACATGTTCAACTCTTCAAGTACCTGTTCTCCTCCTAAAGCCAATCGTTCATTTTATATTTACTTAAAAAAAAAAAAAACCTTATAACCATATTGTTTGCATACAAGTCACACAATACGAAGCAGTGAGTGGTGAGATTTTTCAAAGACTTTTAAGAAGTTTCCTGCAGGAGCTGAAGCTGACTATTATTTAGTTTCTTTGCTCTTCTCCAATCTCCAGCAGCTTCTTCCTAGTGCTCCTCTCTGATAATATGGTTTCTGTTTTCTCAAAGGAAAGGAGGAAAGAGACTCAGTTGCAAAAGAAAAAGCCCCAGTTAGCTCTTCCTGGCCCAGCTATTGTTCTGCCTACATTCTCTTTCTTGTCTGTTCACGGGTAAGGGACAATTTGGACTCCTGACATGAGCCAGAAGCAACTATTCCAATCTCAATCACTTATGCAGTAACATTGCCCTACTAGTAATAATAACTTTCTTCTATTTCCTTTAGAACATCAGTATTTTTCTCTGCTAGGTCATTCTTATCAGAGTGCAAACATGCTGCATTTTCTCCTATTTTCAAACAAACAAAGATAATCTCAGCCATGAATGGATTTCATCCTCACCATCACCCCATCAAAGTCAGGAATGACCTCCAAGTTGTTTGCTGTCTGAGCAGCAATTGGTTTTCATCTAGTCTGACTTGCTAACAGTGTTTGCAAGGAATTATGGCTTCCACCCTCAAATCTTTTCATTAATTTTCTTCAAAGATACCAGATTCTAAGCTTTCTTCTTCTTAGCTGTATGATGACTTCTCAGATTCTCTGTTCTTTCTCATCTCTGCTCTCTCAGTATTGTAGCATGTTAGGGCTTGACCTAAGGTCTCTTCTATTTTCTGTCCATAGTCAGTATTACTAGAATCCTAAGGTCTCATGGCTTCATTCATGTGTTATAGCATATGTATGATAATTACCATAATTATATATAATATATAAAATGCTGTGATTATGTAGAGTATGATCTTATATATGATCTTATAATATTGTTACATATATGACTATGTATATATATTAAGCTTGGGCCATTTTCCAAACTCTACACTGCTATATCTTACTGTCCACTTTATATCGCTTCTTTGAAGTCAAAGATACAACATGTTGAAAGTTGCTATACTGAATAGCTGCTGTGTCTCTTTGAAAAAAAATTGGCCTTTCTAAAAGTTTTTATCGGGGCCTGGGAGATAGCATGGAGGTAAGACGTTTGCCTTTCATGCAAAAGGTCATCGGTTCGAATCCCGGTGCCCCATATGGTCCCTCGTACCTGCCAGGAGCAATTTCTGAGCATGGAGCCAGGAGTAAAAGTTTTTATCAACCATATAAATTGTGTGTCCATTCTCTCTGTTATGGAGGTTAAAAACCTTGACTTCAGCCTCTATTCCCTCCTTCCCTGCCAAAAAAATAAGCAACTTTCAAAATATAAATTATGCCCAGAAAATAATATGCATTTAAGGTCAATTCATTGAGTCTGACTGATACATAAACTATGAAATCACAGTCACCTTAAATATAAAGAATATTTTGTGCCTTTCCTTGTCAACCTTTTTTCCTTCTACCTCTGAAACCTCCTATCTGTTTATGTCTCTCTAGGGTTCCTTTATATTGTCTAGAATTGCCTGTAGAAGAAATTAAATAAACTCTTTTGTGTCTATGAATTTCACTTATATATGTATGCCACAGGTTATTTATATAATCAAATAGGCAATTATTATGGGATGGTACATTATGCCATCATTTTAGCATACTTTTGAGTTACTTCTAGTTCGGAGTTTTTTTTTTTTAACAAACAAAAAATCCTGTTTATATCATTTGCTAAGAATCACTTTCTAGACATTTTATTTTCATTTTCTAGGGTAAATCACTTAAAAGTGAATATCTGGAGGCTGGAGAGATAATAATACAGTAAGACACTTGCCTTGCGCATGCCTGACCCAGGTTTAAGCAATTTAATTTGTCAATAGACTTTCAAGGTCATTGTGACATTTTACAGTTTTATCAGTGAGACATTGCCATTTTGATTCATTCACATCATTGCCAGATTACATTTTTCTATTGTTTTCATATCTGAAATTCCACCCATCTGCAAGTCCATTTGCCTAATCCTTTATAATATACACAGGATTATTTTCCTGCTTGCCCCATTACTGTTACCATTTTGGTATAAGGCTCTCTCATCTTTCACTGGATTTTAAATAGTACCTTTCAAATGATACTCTTGTTCCTTATTAGTGTGTGCAAATTACCTTTGAAACAAATCTGTGAAAATATAAGCACTTTCATGGGCCAAGATAGGGCAGCAGATAAGGGAACTGCTTTGCATGTGGCCAACCCAGGTTCCATCACCATTATAACATATGGTTCCCAGAGCACTGCCAGGAATAATCCTAAATACAGAAAGAGCAGAAGCCTTGAATACCACTGGGTGTAGCTCCCAAACTATATAGATATATATACATATAAATGAACTATATATGTATATGTACATATATGTATATGTATTCATATATACACACATATACATAAAGTATATATGTGTGTATGTGTGTATATACACACATATTGTTATATATACATACACACATACATATATATATATACATTTGTATTTTTTCACTTTTAGAAATTTAGTGTGTACATTCTTAAGAAAATGCTGAACTTCTGACTTTTCCTAAACTAACCATATCTCAATCACCTTTCTACCTTACCACTGCTCTACTTTCTTTGTTTCTTTCCATGGTTTTCCATGGAATATTTCATAAATAAAACATGCTGCCCTAATCTTAGTATAGAGCCTTTGTACCTACTTTTTTTTTCCAGATTCAAGCAAGGTGAATTTCATATCTTTACTCAGAGACCCTTACTCACTGAATTTCTTATTCTTTCACTTAAAAATTATATCTTGTCCCTCTATTTAATACTCTTACTTTTTGTCATTGTGATTTATCATCTCTCTCTCTGCCTATCTACCTCTTCTCCAATGTGCCTTTCAGTTCAGGCACTTGAGGTGCAGAATTAAGTAACACCATAATAAAAAAGTCTATCACTATGGAATTTATACACATTTTGTAATTTATCTTGCTATTCAGATTATTTTCCATCTTCTAGAATAAACTTTCTATGAAAAGAATGGTTATTATTTTATTATCAGCTCTAATCACAAGAGCTGAGAGAATAACCAGCAAATAGTAAAACCTTAAAAAAAGGTCAAATTTTGTCTTTTTATTTTATTTTTTTCCAAATGAAAAAGCAAGCCGTGGTCCAAGCTTCATTTCTGTGAAATAGATTCCTGCAGTGTCCTACTTTGGGCCTTAAGGGAATCTGCAGTCTGTGAAAAATGGAAGACACAATTGAATTGCTAATTAAAAGTTGGAACAGGTTCAATTCTATGATCCTCTAAGAAGGGGATTTTAAACTGTGAAGTATATTAATCTAACTTTCTAAAGTGCTTATCAAGAAAATGCCAATCCTCTGCAGACAGCTGCCTCTTCTAAGACCTACGGGTTGATGAGCGCTGCCTGAGCACTTTGTGACAAGGCTGGCTTCTTTACTGATTATTCTTTCCATTGGGGACATATATTTGAACACCATTGTCTAAATCAGTGTTTTCCAAAGTGAGGTTTCCTGACCATTGACATTCACCATTGATCAAACCGATCCACTGAATCAGATTTTCTGAATGTAGGATTCTAAAATCCTCAGTCTTCACAAAACCAAACTTAGAAATTGAAGTTTGAACTGATTTGTTTCAAGATTTGCCTGAGTCAGGGTAACTGGATTTAGGAGGACTGAATTACTTAAATTGATGGTAACAGGGCACAAATCCTCAGCAGTTGGAATGAGATGTTGAGGAGAGGGTGAGAAGCATTGATTGAAGGATTGAAAAGTAGGTTTAGTATTTCTGTCTCCAGTGCTGAGAATGTTACTTGGTTTAGAAATGAAGTGATTGTTGTATCAAAGCCCTGGATGGGGCTGAATGGTGATGAGATGGATGGAGGGGTCTTTCTCCTCTAGTCCAGGCCACACATCTGCAACTATCTCCAGTCAGCGGATCTGAGAGTTCAGAATAGTCGAGAGGAAATGGTCCACAGACAGGTTTCAGGAGACATCAGTTTTATTCAAGGTCCTAGTCAACAGGTGTGACTTCTATCATAACCTGGGTTATAGTTAGCCCTGACATCTCAATCTCTTTCAGCCATCTCCTCTCCTCCTGCTTCTTCCTTGCTGAATCTCTCTCAGTTTCCTCCCAATCAGGTAATCCTATTGATACTTTCCAAAGACCCCTCCCAGAAATGGGCATGTCTTATTTAGTAGGTAATGTTACACAGGAAGAATGGGGGATGGGGTAACAAGTGATTACATATGTAATTAGGTAAAAGATGGTCACAATGAACTGGGTGGTGATGACTCGGGGGTGGGTGTTTCTTCTTTTATTTTTTTTGTTTTTTGTTTTTTTTGACCACACCCATTTGATGCTCAGGGGTTACTCCTGGCTAAGCACTCAGAAATTGCCCCTGGCTTTGGGGGACCGTATGGGACGTGGGGGGATCGAACCATGGTCCTTCCTTGGCTAGACAGACACCTTACCTCTAGCGCCACCTCGCCGGCCCTGGGGGTGGGTGTTTCTACCCAATATGATTTATGTACATATAAAAATACCTCCATGTGAAGATAGAGAGAGTGCATATGAAGATGGTAGAATGAATTTATTTGTGCAGTAATACCAACAATGACCAGGTAGCTAACTGAAGTTAGGGAGAGACAAGGAAAAAGTCCCAAAAGGTTTCACAGGGAATGAGCTCAAGTCATGCTGACTCCTTGTGTTTGAACTTGCAATACCCAGATCTGAGAGACAAGAGCTTCTGGTGTTTTTAATCATCCACTTCTATTGTTGTTGTATTGGGATATGATAGATGACAGAAGAAGCAGTGAGAGTGTTAATTTCAAGGATTAAAAGAGAACTTTCAATGTAGTATAGAGATTTCCTAAAGGATAAGCAAATAGTCCACATGACTTTGGGGAACACAACCAAAATATCCACACCTATATGATATATGCCAGAGAGCTGATATATGCCACAAGTAACAGTGCTAAAACCATGAGAAAGTGATGCTTCCATTACTATAGAGGAGTGGAAAATTTAATGATCCATATACAGAAACAAAATCTTTATATAGTAGCAACAGCAGCAGAGAATTCATTAAGTAGGAATAATGTAAATGATCCAATAATTGATAGTGCCTATTATGCCCCAAATTTTTAATCAAAACACATCATAATGGGGGAAAAGAGAAAATTTCAGTATTATGATCAACAGCAGATTAATGAGAACAATACTAACATGAAATTCAAACATTATTAAGAAAAAGAACAAATGATAGAATCCAAAAGTGAGCCCCAAGAGTAAGAAATAGAACCTTATAGACAAAGAAATTTAGATGACTTTGAAAGGTATTATTTTACACTTTCTCTATCAGCAAAAATTAAAATTCTGACAATATATTGACAAGACTATAAAGATATTGTCATTTCTTTACAGGGCAAGGTATGCATAAATTACTGTAGCTATTTTGAATATTGAGCTTATAACATTTAAATATAGTTAATGTTTCCCTTGTTCTCTACTCAGTGATCTACAAGAATCTATCCAGGAACGATTGCCTTCATTGTCTTGTACACAGAGATATGGTCACAGCACAATGGTTTGTAATAACAAAGAATTATTAACAATCTAGATACCCAGCAATGAAAAAGTAGCTAAACTTGTGGTGGTATATTAGTGTAACAGAATACATGACAACATTTTCAACTAATGAACTGAAATAAAATATATTCCTAAAACAACCCTGTAAACATAAGCTCTGAAAGATAAAAAAGACTGTAGAAAATATATACAAGTTAAAAACATACAATATATAAAAAAGTTAAAACATAGAAGACTACAGTGAAGGTTTCTAAGTAGAAAAGGACAGATATGGGTAAAATGGGTAAAATGTTGAAGGGTATGTGTTCAGTACAAAAATTAACTGCATAAGAATTAACAGTAAAATTCAGACCAATGGTTGCCTAAGGAGAGGAAATATTTTAGAATGGATAGTTTAGTAATTTAATAATTTAGTTTAAGCTAGGTAGTTTTTTTATTCTCTTGTTTTCTTAGATGTTGCAAAAAATTAGATTTTTTCTTTTCTGGGAAATCAGAAAGAGAAAAGCAGTAACTGATTTCCTAGCAGCAAGCACAGCATCCAAATGTCAGAGATTAAAGCTAAGGAGCAGAAAAAAAGGAAATTGGGCCATCTTTTTCTTTTAGGCTCTTTCTTACTCTCTTTTTGGTATCCAACAGTAGCAGTGAAAGAGAAGTGCTTGAAGAATCCTTTCTGTTTTTCTTTTTGGGACTCAGGATCTTTGGGATCTTCATATTCTAGTCAGAGTATCTATTTCCTACTTGGTGTGCATAAGGCCCTGCCTGAGCAAGACAACTTTCTTTTTAGAGTGCACACTTCTGCTTACAGATTTTTCTCTTATATATAGTCTTTGGCATTTGACAACCCATTTTTGATTTCATATTTTCTTTTATTGACATGTACTTAGTGAACGTTTTCTCTGACAAATAAAGTGTGACTGACCTACAATTTATATCCTTTCTCTATAAAATGGGAGGACTTTCTAGGCAAGCAATAAATAGGAAGCATAGGGTTTGCTAGCTGAAGCTCTGGGCTTCAACCAAAAACAGCAGTGGAGAATAGGAAGGTGTTTCAGTCAAGTTAATAACAAATCCTGGGTTTTACTTCTGTTCTCATTTTACCAATGACAATAGAAAATATAGTTTTGGTTAGGTGTTGTCATAATACTTCACTGCAGTAGATATAATAAATCTCAGTGCAAAATATTGCTTTTTTTAGTTATATTTTATTCTTTCAATGATTTTCTCCTCTACTAAGCATCCTAGATCTCATTCTCATTATTCATGAAGGACTGATGGAAAGAAATGCAAAACAGCTAGTCATTTCTTTGTTTACATGAATTTAGAAGGCTCTAATCCAGGAAACTTTTTCAAAAGTAGAGTGCATGCTTAGGGGCCAGAGTGATAGCATAGCAGTAGGCTGTTTGCCTTGCACGTGACTGACCGAGGACAGACCTGATTTGATACCTGGGTTTGATCCCCTGAGGCATCCCAGATGGTCCCCCAAGCCAGGAGTGATTTCTGAGCACATAGCCAGGAGTAACCCCTGAGAGTCACCTGGTGTGGCCTCCTGATACAAACAACAACAGCAATGGGAAAAAAAGGTTAGAGTGCATGTTTTTTTTCTCCTCTGAAAGTTTGTATTTTATAATTATAATTAGTTTGGTCACAGAGACAGAGAACTGGTTGTTTTTTCATAATTTTAGTTATTTAATTGTTGTGGGGATTTGATTGTTTTTTGTATTGTCTATTTTCTCTTTGGAAGATAAAAGTTGGAATATTTTACTACTATTCTTTTATTTTTTATTTATTTTTTTTTTTGGGTCACACCGGCAGTGCTCAGGCTCAGGGGTTACTCCTGGCTCCATGCTCAGAAATTGCTCCTGGCAGGCACGGGGACCATATGGGGCACTGGGATTCGAACCGATAACCTTTTGCATGAAAGGCAAACACCTTACCTCCATGCTATCTCCCGGGCCCACTACTATTCTTAAAATGCATAATAACCTGCTTGTGGTAGGTTGGGACAAAAGAAATGTATAACAAATATTATCCTTGTTCTCACAGACATTCCACTATGAACACTGTGTTTGGGATAGATCCTGGGTATGGAACTTGTTTCTGGAGTCTTATTTATTGTTCAGACAAAATGCAACAGGCACTATTTCAAACCTTGGTCTGTTTATTGAAACCCTAAGTTTCTGAAATGATGAATTTTATCACCTGATTATCCATCCTCTAACAGCTTCCAAGCATTTCACCAGATGTATGACTTAATTGCTCCAGTAAACTATCTGTACATTGTCATTGGAAAAAGAAGAGTTTTCCTCTATTGTTATTTACTCCTTAAAGGCATATTTATTTTCCTAGTTCATTTGCATTGGCTTACTGAGCAGAGGAAGAATAAACAAATCCTTAGAGGTAATTTGTAAAAGCAGACATGTTGATCTTTTTTCTGTTCAGATTTAACATGTAAAGCAATGTTGGCTACTTACTAGATGATCATTAGCCATTGAAAGAAAGAAAGGAATGAATGATGAAATGAAAGCTCAGACGTAGAACATAAAGTGTGTTCCAAGTTAATTTCATTTGATATTCATCATCTTCCTTATAAAATTTTAGAATATTACTTTTTATTTAAAGTTACTGACTACTGGAGTAGAATGAAAGAGTAGAATGAAGCTCCTTAAAAAAATTAGAAATGAAGAAAGCAGCTTGAACACTTGGGCAGGTCAAAGGCCTCTAATCATCTTCTGTCTTATATATACAAGATTAAAGATTCCCTCTGAGTTTTGATTAAGAATGCACAGTTCCAAGATTAAATATCAGTGAGCCAAATTGGAAAAGGTTTCAGTGCAATCTCAGAATCATCAGCACTCCCTCTACACCCCAGCCCTGACACTAAGCTGTCTTTACAACATGGGATTAGAGTAAACCATCTAAACCTCATGTCCCTGGGGGCTCCGCTGCCTTTTCTATAGCTGTCCTCATTCGAATCACAAACAATTCTCTTGTCAAGAATCAAAGCTTATTTCCCCTTGAAGTTTCTGTTTATATCCGTGACTGAATTCATTCTGGTGCCTTGACATATATTTACTTATTTGGGGGACCTGCAGGGTCCTTTTTCAGTACAACATGTGCTCGTTTTATGCATTGTCACGGAACATATTAAAACGTGGTGCACTTGTCTATTTCAGAAAACGGCTCCTTAATCATTCGAGTAATTATGCAGACCCTCCCATGGGGCAGGCTATAAACAAGTTCTTCTCTTCTCCAGAAGCCTTCTTTCTGCCTCTCCTTGGAAGCTACATTGGAGGAATGTGAGTGCAACATGCAATTAATAACTCAATTGAAGAGAGGTTAATATGGTCATGAGGCAACCGAAGAATAAAACTGTCACCGCTTTATTAAAAGCTTTAATTCAGGGACCAGCTTGTATGGGAACAATAAATCCGTTTCAAGGAAATTCATGAAAAATAAAATTCAGGAAATATAAAAACTGTCAAAAACAAAAAAACAAAAACAGCAACAACATAAAACAACATTGATGTGTTTTTTTTTCCCTCTCTTTAGATTGACTAGTGGCTTCTGCACTCGATTTTAGCCAAAAGGCCAAAAAGTGATGGAAACTGGATTCTTGATTCCACAAGTGCATTTTCTTGATCCATGAGGAAAAAAAACCATTGCCAATTAAATGTTCCATTTGTTGCAAAAAGACAACATAAAGACCTTGCTCCTTGAGACTCAAACTTTGTAGGATAGATTTTATGTACCCTGGAATTATGTTGGGAGGAAATGGGGAATGATTCATTTTGGGGCTCCCATGTCTTCATGGAATGATAGGATAATATTTAATCATATATGCTTTCTTGTCTCTTCTGTGAAAGAGAACTCTAGCTTTGAGGAAGTCAGGGTAATTTTTTAAAATCTGAATTGCCTTCTCTCTCTCTCTTTCTCTCTCTCTCTCTCTCCACCTGATGGTGCTCAGGGCTTGCTCCTCCATTTGTGCTCAGAGTTCACTCCTGGTAGAGCTCAGGAATCAAACCTGGGTCAGAGTGTGCAAGGCAAACACCTTTCCTACTGTATTATCTCACCTAAGAAGCCTAAATGTAATATGAGGCATATTGGATTTGTACCATGAAGCTTAAATTTATGAAAGAGAATGCATGTCACCATATGGAAATGTCAGCTATAAAGATAATGTGTCTCCTTTTGGTGGTGATGCCAACCAGAGATGGCAATGAACTTCTGATGTTTGTCATCCTCTGAAGTACCACTGGAGGGCAGAGCAAATGGCCAACTTGGTTTTGATCCCAGCTATGCCATATGGTTTCCCCCTGCTTCCCCAACACTACCAAGAGTGATCCCAGAGCACAGAGCCAGGAATAAGCACTGCTGGACAACCAAAACAAAACAAAGCAAAATAAAAGGAAGTATTTGTGGCTGATTACTGCTGAGTGATAAGCAATGATCAGAGTTTGGGACTCTGTTCTATATCACGTAGATAGAGTCTTCATTTGATAATGTCTCTGGGGCCTGACAGAATTTCCAAGAGATGAACTTCAAAACTCTGAGAAAATGAACTGTCAGACATTTGGACATGAAGATAGGTGGAGACATCCATTAGTGTCAAACTGCAAACCCCGGGTTCTGTCCTTTAGACCAGAGTTTTCAACTTTTTTCCGGCCAGGGCTCCTTTCTGACCCTGTTTCCTGCCTGTGACGCCTCCTGTCCTACTGATTGCTCCCTGTGATTTTCACCTGTGGTCTCTTTGGAATATCTCCTAGGGTGGTGGGATACTGCCCCCAGTTGATAAATATTGCTTTAGAGCACAGAATCAAAGGAGAATTTTGGGCAGGGTAGAAATAATATCTAAAAGTAGGAATTTAAATACAAAATTAAGGATTTAGTGGAGGGGGGCCATTCAACATATTTTTTTCTCCAAATAATCTATAAGGATATAAAATATTACTGATATGTTTGTGGAATGGACTTACTTCAACTGGTATAGAAATAAGGAACAATTTTCTTTTTCTTCCTCTGTTGAGTTTAAGCACACTCTATTCAATCTCCTTTGTTCTTATTCCGGGATGAGAACCAGGTGTTCTAGTATTTATGTCCCTTTTACTAGTTAGAAGAGCCAGGTTTTATTGTTGTATGAGCATTAAATTGTCCTGTAGAGTCTAAATGAAAACTTCAGCCTCACCCAGTTTTGAGCTTTCCCTTTCCTCTCAGCCCAGGTCATCTAGGAAAGCAATTATCTTCTTGTTACCTTTGTTTTCCTCCTATCTCTCTTACGGGCTTCCCCTTTGGGGAGTTTGTGAATATGACATGTGGATTCTGGTATGGAATTGCCACTTACAGTTGTCCTTTTCTA
>PVKC010014795.1:0-22070 GCA_004027635.1 Crocidura indochinensis | reverse complement strand
TGACTTTAGATTCCACAGGCAGCGATCTCCACCTTCTCTTTGTCTTCCTACTGCTTTGTGAGTAACAGATCATTGAGATATGCACACTTGTTAAAGATGAAGATGGATGGTGAGTGAAAAGTATTATATACCTGCTGTCTTTGCTCCTTTTTAATTCCCTAACAAAATATCTTTGCTGTGATGAGGATTAAAATCAAGGTATTTTGTCTTATCAACTGTGATGTGCCTTTTACCTATATTAGAAACATTACTCTAATAATAAGAAAAATATCATCCAGTATGGTGAACAGCAGGAAATATTCACCATCTGAGTTCAACCTTTCCTATAGTAGCTTAAGGCTGCAGCGGCCAGAACTACAAACATTCAGAGCTAAAAAGCCCAATAGTAAAGTAAGCTCATATAACACTCATATAACAGGGTAGTTACATAGGCACCTTAAGATTTTAATATTTAAATAAGCATATGCTTTAAAACTAATGTGATTCATCTGTAATCACCTGGAAATCTTACTTAGGCTTGTAGCACTTGTCACTTTCTACACACACATACACATATTTTCCAAGAAAAGTTTATATTTTGTGCTGCTGAAGCTACAAGTATGTCCAGAATATAAAATAACATGTTACAAATAATCCAAAAACTCAGACAGAATCTCTGAAGTGTGGTCACTTCAAAACATCTCTCTGCCTGCCAAAAACATACCTAAAGAGCACTTTTGGCTGCCAGATGTACAAACTCAATTTACAGAAATGCCATTGCTCTCTTGCCAAGAAGCAAGAACACGACGGAGGAGTCTGTCTTTCCTGCACATACATGGGAAGCCAGTGGTAAATGGACCACGGTGGCCTCCATTTATTCAAACCAGCATATTCAGTTCAGCATACTCTTCCTGAATGAGTATAGAGGAGAGACAATCTCATGATACTCAAGGAAAAGAACATGAGAGAATACGGAACTTTATATGTCACTAATTACCTAGTTGAAGTTCCCTAACAATGGCGACAGAAACTAAATAGGACTTCTTGGTTTTCCAGATCAGAGTTTTGGCTGAATTTCAGGAGGTCAAGTTTCAGCAAATCATTTCTACCATGATAGAATACTACTGCCTAAAATATATGCTGTGAGTATTTTTACACATTAGTTGGGAAAACAAAATTGTCTTCAGAGTATCAAGAGAAGTTTGCACGGTACAAATACTCCTCCTCAGAAATATTATGAATTATTGTATAAACCTGTCCTCTTGGTAGACCACCATGAAGAAACCCATATGCATGCCTGCATGGCACCGGGGCTCCCTGCCACATACATTTTATTTAATGTTTTTCTTTAGTTGGGCTCTTGCTTTCACTTTTAACATCATTTAAAATGGAACCCTTTCATCACTGGCTTAATTAAAAAACCAGCATCAAGTAACTGTCCGTATTAACAGGCACTCATAAAATGAATAAAAGGAAAATCAAATGAAACCTCTTTCAGATGTATTTCACTCCCACTGGCTACTGGCTCTTCATGGGGCTGGAGCCCTGGGTGGCTCTGGCCTTGCTAGAAAGGGAACTAAGGAAGTATGAGAGTGAGATTTGTATTGTCTTGAGACTTGTTCTTTGAAATCTTCAGAGGAAATAAACATGTTTCTCATTATGTGATTCAAGAACCTGTAACGTTCAGAAGTTATAACATCCTGTATCTGGTACAGCTAGCACTGGGAGTCTTCCCTATTGAGAAATAGAAGTGTAGCCCCAAATTTATCCTTGGAAAAAATGGGCTTCAGAAGTACTGAGCTTGAGGCCAGGAAAAGAGGTCAACAGGTAGGAGCACAAACCTTGCATGTGAAGGTGCAACCTCAATCCTTCACATGGCATAGTGCACTCATACTTCCTGAAAGGCCTTGGTGGTCCTTCCTATTACCAGGTTGAGCAGGTCCACAGTCAGGTTAGAATTAGTGGGAGTATCCTCAAAGGTCCTTAATAATAAAAGTACTGAGCTCATGTGGGTATTTCTGGAAGCCAGTGGACTCAACTAGAGGAAGAATGATGGGAAAGCTGAGGTGGTTCAGGGAGAAGACATGGGATCCTTGAAAGAGCAAAAGGCAGGGCTTTGGGAACCGGATATCACATTGACTTTACCTGCAAACCCCGCCCATTTCCTGGGAGGGGTCTTGGAAGGGGATATAGGTCTGGGGTCTCTGGCTTTCTGCCCCTTTTTGCCTTTTCCCTTTGCCCGTTTGGATTCTAGCCAACATGGAGGTCAGAGGTGAGGTGGATGAAAGAAGATGCAGGGCTAACTTAATGACACGCTGGTTAGTGGGGGCTGAAGCCACGTGGCCTGGGATGGCGAACAAAGGCCCTCATCTCCATCCAAGATCATCCTAAGAGATGATTTTCTTCACACTGGAGTCAGTTGAAGGGTTATTGAGTCACAACTGCCTTAACAATCTTGTTTGAGCCAATGTATGGCATCACTCCAAAGGACTTAATTCTTTTCTCCTCCCAAATGAGGGGCAGAGAAGCTTTCTCTTAAAATTTCCCCCAGAAGTAAATTTCTGTTACCCCACTTCTCACTCTTTGGTGTCATCACATCAGGGAATGACAAGTGAAGAGCCAGTAAAGAATAGAGACAGACAAGTGATGGTATTTGAGGACTACAGATAAAAGAGACCCTCATTTACACGGGCAAAAGTAACATTTCCCAGGCCTATCCTTGAGCTTAAAAGCCAACAAGAAGTTCTTTCAGATGGCTTTTCCTTGATCTGAGGATTCATCTAACACAATCACAAGGCCTCTGTGAAGGATCTCCACCTGTGTTGTGTTGAAGTAAGAGGAATAACACCACAGTTCACTCTCTTTCCTGTAATATCCTTTTCTAAGAAAACCCAGAACCCTCTATGAGGTCTTCAAGATGTGTCTTATCTTATCCAGGAATCCTTCTCTGACTGATTCAAGCATAAGTTGAATGTTTCCCCTATCGAGGAAAACTTGGTATTTCGATTTTTCTTGTATTTAACCCCTATTCAAATGTGCTACTTAGAAGACTAAAAAATTCTGCCCACTGTAGTGACTACATGGGCAACATGGGAGAAAGTCAGTATGTGATCAATGAATATGACCTCACCTCAGGAAGCCACACCATGTCTGAATGTACAGACTTCTAAGTGCACATATTCCTTGCTAGGATCCAAGCTTTCCTAACAAAGGAGAAGAATGAAAATTTCGGGCCAGAAGTAGAGAGGGTAGGTTAATGGATATGAAAGGAAAAATAAGATAATGCTTACTATGACTACCCCGGATAACAGACTGTGTTAGAGGGAGAGAAACTCAAGGCAATGTATAGGCAAATACTGGTAGGAAAATGTTTTAAATTCCAACAATTAATAAAACTGTATTGGTATATAAATATTTCCAGGCCTGGGACAGAATCTGACACATAATAGCTAGTTAATAAATAATTGTTGGTTGAATATATGATAAAGTCTCTAGTTCTAATGAGAGCCAGAGTAATACTCCTAGATATTTTATCTCTTAAAACATAAGATTTTTCAATAGCATTCTTTAAGGATTAAATATGTAAGTGTACTTAAGACAGTAAACAAACAGATTTCTCTGAAGTTAGTGTAAAATCCAGTCATTTGTATTTTATCAGGTCATCCGATCAGAACTTCTCTTGATGAACTATGAGTAGTTCACTCAAATCTGCTTTCTTATCTATAAAACAGGAATAATAAAAGCATCCACTTCATGGGTTTATACTGAATGTGCATAGTTTGGGAATGTATGTAAAGCTTTAGAATAGGAACTGGAGAGATAGTACAGTAGGTAGAGTGTTTGCCTTGCATGTAACCTGTCAGTGATCCATCCAGCACCCCATATACTAAGCTTTGTTAGGAGAGATCCCTGAACACAGAGACAGGTGTAAGCTATGAGGACTACTAAATTTGGTGCCCAAAGAATGGATGGGTAGATGGATGGACAGATAGACGTATGTATGTATGTACCTATGTATGGGTAGAAAATGCCCATAATATAGCAAGTACACAGTAAGTGGCAAATGACTTTTCCTCAAAGCTTTCTTCAGGACAACTTCCAATATGCATTTTGTGTTCTGAAAAGAATAGAATATTATTCTGAATCTCTGAATAAAATTGATTATTGTAAGTGGGTAACCTCTTACAAAAGACCATCCATGTCTATACCTACTCACACATTCTTCAGTTCTTCAGTTTATACTAATTCACTGGGTTGGGCATCACTGGCTCTCTTGTACCATGGTCAAAAAAGACATGGTCCCCACTCTACTTTTTGTTCATCCAGGAATGCTAAACCGGGTGAGTGCCTTGTGGCATTCACTTGTGAGTTGCGAATATCAGGTAATGGGGTCCAAATTTTTATAGAAGTAAAAAGTATAACAGTTTTCAGTATATTGAATTGTGCTTATGGCATAAACAATGGTAAGAGACATAAGAAGGCAAAGAAAGTGGATGGAAAATGGGACTCCTGTCAACATTAATAAAGTGGTAGAGGGGCCCGGGAGATAGCATGGAGGTAAGGCGTTTGCCTTTCATGTAAAAGGTCATCAGTTCCAATGCCGGTGCCCCATATGGTCCCCCGTGCCTGCCAGGAGCAATTTCTGAGCATGGATCCAGGAGTAACCCCTGAGCACTGCCGGGTGTGACCCAAAAACCAAAAATAAATAAATAAATAAAGTGGTAGGAATTTAACAAGAGACTTTAACTTTATGGACAAGTGCAGAGTTCTAGGGTGAGGAAGAAGAGCCAGGTTTTCATGCTGGCAGAGAGAAACAGACAGACAGACAGACACAGAGAGAGCATTGGCATTGGAACATCTTGAAGGCCATTCTAGGCATTTACTGGTGAAGCATTTATTCCATGTAGGAGATAGAATCAGAGTTAGAGTTTGCTAAGATAGTTCATGAAAGCTAAAATCACCATGTATTTATTTAACACAGAATAAAACAGACTGAGTACTGAATATCAGTGTAAAAACCTAAAACTCAGAACCTAACCCTCAGATCTGGGCAGAAATGCAGCACAAAAATTCTTGACTTCTAAAAGAACACATATTTTCTGACTCATATTTAATTATGAAATTACATGGGATTTTGAATGGAAGTGGCTTTTCAGCCTATGTGCCATTCCTATCTGCTTTAACATATGTGGAATATATCAGGAGTTTCTGAGAAAAGGTGCTAAGTAAATACTTCTTTCTTTCTTTCTTTCTTTTTTTTTTTTTGATACAGAAAGGCAACTTGGCACCCTAACAATCAGAAAAAGCAATAGGTTAGGAGAAACTCACCCCCAAAGCATAGTGTGAAATAGATCTGTTTGTATTGAGCTTTTGCAGTTAATATCCAGCTTATGTAAAGTTCAAACAGATCACGTCTCCTTCCAGAATGAAAGAAGAGAAAGTGGGAAGTGTTCTTTAGTCATTTTCCCCATCACTAAAAATGGAAAAGATTTCAACCCCACCTCCAACAAAAATGCAAACAACTGGTGGCTCCAGGTTGCACCTCACCCTGGCCAGTGTCAGTGCCAGCCCCCAAAAGCCCAGAACTGCATTTCCCCTTGGCACTGAGAAGAGGAGGCCAGTGGAGGTAAGCTGCTGTGGCCAATAGAGGTAAGCCTGGAATAATCCTATCACACCTACTTTGGGAAATGCAGCTTTCAGATCAGGAAACACGTTGCCTTAAACAAACAAAAAACACCCTCCGGAGCAAGTGGAAATCTCGGCATGACAATGTAGAAAAAGTTATTAATAGCAGGATGGGGGTTGGGGGAGCAGAAGAGAAAAAGTGAAGACCTTTTCACCCCACGGAGAGACAATGGGGAGAGGGAGGGAGAAAGTAGAAAAACAGCCTCCTATTTTTGATGACAAAGAGAGTTTCCTCCCAAGTATGAGGGTGCATTTGAATGCAGCGGAAACAGAATAAGTCAGGTTAGAATAAAGAACCATGGTGGGGTAGGAGGAAAACAAAGATCCTTGCTCTGAACTGGAAAACAGAGTTGCCTCCCAGGAAAAGACTATTTATTTATTTATTTATTAAATTAGTATTTATTCAAAATAACTTCCCTGATACAAGGTGTCACTGTTGGGACTCAAGGGAATGCGTGATAAGAGACAAGTGTGGCCACTGAGCTTTTCATGCCCTTGCTCCACTGTGCCTCTTGCCCACCAGTTGTCAGGCAGTGCCACTTTCCCACTGGGAACCTCACTGTCTTCTTGCACCTCTTTTGAGCCAGAAGCGTTTTGGGGCACATTGTCCCCTATTTTTGATGAGATAAATAAATCTATAGATTGGCAGTTACCTTAAAATAATGGTTTTGCAAAAGTGGAAATGACATTTTTCAGCAAAAGTATCCCCTCTGAAGCTCCATAGACAGAGAGGACAGGGGTCAAGAAATTGCTGTGCATTGGGCAACTCTGGTTTGATCACTGGAACTGCATGTTTCCCTAAGCATAGCCAAATGCGACATCTCCAAACCACCCAATTCAACATGCTTAAAAACAAAAACAGAAAGGAAAAATAATAGGGCTAGAGAGCCTGTTAAAGAAATTGCCATGCATGTGGTCATCCCAGGCTTGATTTCTAGCACTGTATGTGGTGCTCTCTAAATATTGCCAGGAACAGCCCCTGGGTACCAGAGTCCCAGGAGTGCAAAGATTCTTCTTCAGGGTAGGAACAGTGTTTCACCCAGTGGCCTTGGATAACTGACCTGGCTAGGCTACTGTTATTCTTTTTGTGATGCTCTAAGTAGGTCCTTGCATAATTAATTTCCTCACCCACTTTATTCAGGCACGCGTAAATGCAGTTATAATGCTTGTGTTAAGGTCCCAGTATGTGCCCATAAGCAAGGATGGGGTCAAGGACCTCAAGGAGAGTCAAAGATTTGACTCCCTCCGGTCCATAAAAAAGGGAGGGAATCTAGGGTCCTGAATTCTCTATGAGGAGGGATGCTATTTTTGTAATGATCATATGTCAGGCTTCTCTTAGGTTCTGAGCAAGGAGGGGCTCCATGTTAGGCTTTCTCAAGCCTATTTCAATTAACATTGCCCCAAACTACTTGGCCATACAGATAGTCTACCTAGAAAGGACACAGGAAGCAGTAGAAAGGTTCCTTAGACACAGCCAATCATTTTAAAGATCAACAGAAACTAGAACCTCCCTATATCCCCTTCTTATATAATCTGATTTGTGACCTTGAGCAGGTCGTCTCCTCTGGGAGAGGCCCTGATCAGTCAGTATGGGGCTGTGGCTGATGGAATAAAGTTTTGGCATGTGGTTTTAATTTTAATATTTTAGTATTTGTGCCCCACCTGGCAGCGCTCAGGGGTTACTTCTGGTTCTGTGCTCAGAAATCGCTCCTAGCAGCATGGGGGACCATGTGGGATGCCAGTGATTGAACCCAGGTCCGTCCCAGGTGCAAGGTAAACACCCTACAGCTGTTCTATCACTCAGGCCCCATGTTTTGCTTAACGTAAAAAAAAAAAAAGTACGATTATGCCAGGAACTCCTGAAAGCACAATCCTAGATGTTGTAGCTCTTAAGCCACTTAATCCCTAATTAATTAAAACTCCCTGGGACTATTCATGTAAGGGTAGTCCATGTTCTAAACAGAGAACCTGTACTGGTAACATCAAAGATCAAGGTCGAAATTTTCAAAGTTTTCAGTGTCCCAGGAAGGGCGTGGAGCCAATGCATTCAGTTCACAATGTTCTCTACGTTAGACTTTAAAGAAACAGGGAAGAAGTGCTACTAGGTAATAAAAACTGGAAACCTACAGTCAGGAGAAATGACTGAATGCCTCTTAGTTTAAATAAAAAGTACCGTTTTATGTTTCTAAAACATAATCTAAGAAATATATATATTTATTTATAATTTATGAGCATAGCTATCACATGCTATCATACTTCATATGACTGAAACCTAACTACAAACATGCTTGTAATCATGGTGTTTGAATAAAGATATTATAAAAAAGATATTTAAAAATAAAAGAGTCTAGCTATTATATAGGTTTGATTATTATAAACTTTTTCTATTGGTAGAAGGCCAAGCAGGGATGTTTGCCACCAATATTCTCAAAATAAGATCTGGACGTTGGGACACTATTGTGCAATACAAATAAACAGTCCTAGTTCAGTAGTTTTTGAAATGTAAAGAAATCTGTTCTGGGCAAGGCTGGCCATCAGGAGCATGAATCCTGTGCAGTCATACAGAATTTGGTACTTGGAAGACTTGGCTTGCTGCTCGACAGTTGAATTGTCAAACATTTCCATTAGGTACAGCACCATCTAAATTAATTAGCCAGTCCTAGCTCTAGAAGGTCATCAAGAGCTGCACTTTTAACTACCACCTACCTTGTAACCCAATCCTCTTAACGAATGAGGACACAATTCTGGGTAGTGAGACTCCTTTCTCTACTATGAGACTTTAAGGTTAATATCAAAATTGTATATTAGGCCAAATTAAGAAAGCTTATCACAATCAAAAGAGTGCCTTGCTCAGCAGCACCCCCAATTCTTTTGGGATGTTTTTGAGCAATTCCATGACACCATAACAATCAGAAATGAGAATCATCTGGGAAATACTTGCTATCCTATCTCTAGAATTTATTTCCCATGATGGGGAACTTTGGAGGGAACCTAGGAGAAGCAGAGAATTCTTTTGGACAGAAAATACTTCCTCCCAAACATCTTTGGATGCAATTTCAGAAGTGTTCCCAGAAACTCATTCATACGCCATGTAGGCATCTCTGATCCTCACACAGGGACCATTGAAAGAATGAATCAGAAATATG
The DNA here is from genome assembly GCA_004027635.1 of Crocidura indochinensis. Classification (NCBI taxonomy): domain Eukaryota; kingdom Metazoa; phylum Chordata; class Mammalia; order Eulipotyphla; family Soricidae; genus Crocidura; species Crocidura indochinensis. Next base: position 13,260 of record PVKC010014795.1, on the reverse strand, counting down.
GTGGAGAATAAGAGCCTGATGTGTTCATTTGTTATCCAAAGAATTTCTTTGCAGCAGGTTAAATATCACAAATACAGTATCTTGGGGACCACTTCTCCTGTCCTTAAGAATTTGAGTTGAGATATGGTAGAGAGAGAACCCATAAAAATAAGAGAGAGATCTTAAAATGGATGATTTCATTGGGATCCACATAGCTTTCTTTAACCATGGTCTTGAGAAATTACTTTAAACCAACTGGAGACATCTGTTTTCTCAATTACTTGGGTCATGTATTTTATGCCCTTCCATGGTGAAGTGCATAGTTACCAATTTATTATCAGGGCTACTCAAAATATAACTGGGCAAGAAGCCAGTGCATTCAAAAATTCCTAAATTTTCAATTATTTTATTGAGAAAATGGACCAAAATAGCTTTTCGGGCCACCACCCAGGAGTTAGCAGGCCCACAGCTGCACTGTGCATTAATTACTAAATCGCATCTGGACCTAAATTAAAGATCCTTGTCTGTGCTGGAAAGGGTATGAAAGGTAAGCAGAAGGAGACAGAGCCAAAACATGCTCAAATACTTCACCGCTTTGTGGAGGAGCATGAATTTTTAAATCTCTTTTACAAGTTTGGTATGCAACATTTCCCCATTAACAAAGCCAGGACTTAGCTCTGTCACAACATGCCGGTTGATGACAATGTTCAACTCCAGAGCAACTCAACGTAGCATGGAATTCAAAGGCCTTTCACAGACACCAGCAAACCATGTAGTATTTGTGCATTTACAATGTTAAATAGAGCAAAGTAGAAAAGGAAAAGGGGAAATCAAAGGGAAAACGACCTGCCAACAATTTAATGTTCTCCTAAAGTATTTAATTTACAGACCCATTTTGATATCTTTTCACTGGGGTTTTTCTCACCTGTTTTATACATTCTGAATTGAAATGAAAAGAAAAATCTCGTAGAGAGAGGAACAAGCAGGAGAAGGGGAGCCAGTCAGCCATTAACACGTTGAAGAGTCCCTCAACTTACTAATGGGAGGTAAGTAACTTTAGTCTTCTCTTCCCCCAAAACAATACTTTAGACAGTGCAAAACTCTTTGTAGCAGTTTGTTGGGAAAATATTGTGTCCGTTTCAGTTCTTGGAAAGAAAGCTCACACGGAAAATCCATTGCAATGCCTGGCTAAGAGTTGGCATGGGCACAATCTCCTCTCCATCCACAAGTTTGGTGTACTTGGGCATCAACAACATTGTGTAGAGCCTACTTGCCAGCACAATGCACATGCTCTTTGTACAGTGGTACTTATCTACAGACAATCTTCCTCTCTTCTGTGCGTTTTCACAGGCTGTCCCTAGTGCATAGAAGTCCTTTTCCTGCCTTATGCTTTTTGGCTCACACCTACTCAGCTACTAGGATACCGCTCCTGAAAGCATCGGGCACCTTCAAATCCTTATGTGTCATTAACATTCTTCCTACATCACACCATCATTTTGTTTTCCTTTCCAATAAAAGAACATTGTGGGGAGAATCTTTATCCTCTTTGTAGCATGTATAACCTTCATTTTATTTTGCATTAAAAAATTTGCAAGTCCCAATGATAGAACCCAGGGCCTCACATATGTGAAGCATGTACTAGACCACTGGTTCCCATGTGCAATTTTTCTTATTTTGGTTTTTCAGCTACGCTCAGGGGTTACTTCTGGTTATGTGCTCAGAAATCTCTCCTGGCTTGGGAGACCATATGGGATGCTGGGGGATCGAACTGTGGTACCACCGAGGCTAGCATGCGCAAGGCAGATGCCTTACGGCTTGCATCATCGCTTCGGTCCCTTCATGTACAATTTTTATGATTAAAAACAACATTGCAAATTATTTTGCTATTAAAATATGGTATGGAAGTTCCATGTAAAAAAAGAATAAAGAAATATCAATATGGGAAACTAAATTTAACAAATATAACCATCACCAAAATACTTTAAGTATAAACAAAAAGAAAAAGGTTATACTTTTTATAGTGAAACTTACCTACCATAAATTCAGACAGCAATACTAGGTTTATGTTTTATCTTGACATTCCTTTTTCTTATTTTAAATTAGTAGGAAATCAGCTCAAATTTCACCCATAGCTCCTCTTTCTTGATCTTTAAAATTAAAATAGCTATTTTATGTCAGCACAGTGCCAAGTTCTGAAATTAAATACGTCCCCAAAGCAAAAGGTAGAGTTCTTTTCAACAACATGAACTTGCCTGCAATTAGCACATTTCAACTTCCACCTAAACACCACAGTACATGAAAATACACTTTTGGAACTCCTGGGGTTTGGAGGACTTTACCCTTTGTACTTTCTGAATGTATCCTGAAAGAGAGAATTTGGCAGAATACATACAATTATTTTGTTAAGTGTTACTTCTCCACATTACCATTTCATACCTGGCTTTTGTTGATAAAAAGAATTGCAGCCTTTTGATTATACTGGAGAGGGAGAAAAAATAGTTCCAGTAATAAAAGTACCTGCCAATTAGTTAGATTATTCTCTAGTTTTCAATTAAAGGCAACCTAATGGATGTAGAGGGACCTGTTTTACTTTCCCAGACAGAGCCCTTAGTTTTAAACTCTTAGCTTCATTTTCCCAAAGTGCTGGCTTTAGACAGAAGTGTCATATATTTTGAGTGAAAACTTTCTGTTCTTCTATCTTCTATATCAAAAGGACATTTTTCCCCTTGGTGACAGTCTAATTTGGCTTCAGAAATTTCTTTGCTGTCCGGATACACTTGTTAGTATTCAGAAATCCCTTTTATTATACCCTATTCCAGAGGATAAGGTATGAGATCTAATACTGGGGGGACAGTAAGGCTCACTTGGGAGCTTTGGGGATGTTTTACCCACTTTTTGCTTTTTCCAGGTGTCACTCCATGAAGCCCTCTTGCCTTCTAATGCTGTCTTAGAGGACAAAGAAAAGAACTTAGTATGTTGTGTTATTTTCATCTCATCTAAAATGTCTGCCTTCTGCATTTGCTGGGTATAAAACTTTTGAATTATTGTCCTTATCCCAAATAGGACTGATAAGTTCCTTGGACATAGTGAGCTCTCCTCTATGGAGCACACATCTTCTGAATGTTAGCTTCTTATTCAACCTTTTCTCAAATGAATGATTAGAAGATAACCACATGGGCTCAATCCCATTGCTTAGCAGGGCTCCTAAACCCAGATATTGGTATATTTAACTACCACAAATCTGCAGAACTTTGTTTTGTTTTGTTTTGTTTTGTTTTGGGGTCATGCCCAGTGGTGCTCAGGGTCTACTCCTGGTTTTTTGCTCAGAAATTGCTCCTGACAGGCTAGGGGGACCATATGGGATGCCAGGATTTAACCACTATTCATCCTGGATCGGCTGCATTCAAGGCAAACACCCCACCACTGTGATATCTCTCCAGCTCTAGTACTGCAGGATTTTTTGTAAAGAATTCAGCGGTTTCCTGGACACAATACAGTCCAAGACTTCGAGTGTTGGTGAGGGCAACTCTTTCATTGACAAAAGGAATTGTAGCAGCTGGATAAATTCTTCAGGATTGGAAGCATCACCTGTTCAGGGCTAATAAATAAATGAATCACATGACCCCAGACATTTAAAATTGAAGATATGGGAAGCATATAAGGCATCGTGTATTAATTACTATGTGTTTGTTTTGTTTTGTTCTTTGACACTGTTTTTGTTTCCTAATGGTGTTCATGGCTAATTCCTGGTTCTGCAATCAGGGATTTGATAGCACATGTGAAGATCATATAGGGTACCAGGTATTATATCTGGGTAGGCTACATGCAAAGCAAGCAACCTACTTGCTGTACTAACTCCCTAACCCCTACTATTTGTTTTTAATATCATCGAGACTACATTTGATTTAGTTTTTCAACAAGAAACACATCAGAACTGAGCATTTGAATACACCATGTAAAAACACAACATCATAAAAGGCAGTATCTCATCCAGTCGAGAAAATGGAGAAAGCTTTGAGGAGCCCCTCAAAAGAAGACTTTGAATTAATGTGTAATTTCAGGTTGCCAAATGGATTTTACAAGCTTGCTTACCCAGAGTCTTTCAGAGCATCATCTCTTTTAATTTTTAATTTTTATCCACCCTGTGCTCCAAAAATATACTGATCTGAATCATCACCCCTCATCTTGTTATCTTAATGGGAGAAGGATAGAGTATCATGCTGGCCACTCCGCATTAGGTGTCCTCATTTACAGATTGAAAAAAAAAAGTGCTGGACATAAATTATTTAAAATCTATTGTATCAGTGTGTGTTCTGTAAGCATTCACTACCGGCAAAGCAGACAGATTATTTTTCACTTTTAATTGTGTTGATACCTTATCTGCTTTGTTGAAAGTGGAGAGTGGTAGGCAAAACCACATCACACGCTGAGCCACAGAGATGCTACGGAGTCTATTATTTAAAGCCAAAGTAACCTCTCTAGTGGGCCTGGCTTTAATATACTGCTGAGGAAGGGAGAGCCTGGAGTTGCTATTTACATGTATAAATAGACCCTGACCTGACCATGTCAGACACGAATGAGGATAAAACAGAGCCTGTTAGCCAAGGAAGTTGGTCACAGCAGACACCTCATGCCCCCACCAGGCACAAAGGCAGCGTGCGTGTGTGTGTGTGTGTGTGTGTGTGTGTGTGTGTCTGGATGTGTGTGAGACCAAGCCAAATCTCTCTCAGCCCTCTAAGAATCAAGCTTGTGAAGCTATATAAAACAGATGAGATCATTTCTCAATGGAAATGACAACTTTGTTCTAATAGAAAGAAAATATTTAAAGTGATGGAAACAGATTGAGATGACAAAAGTGCCAATCACCTATGACTGGAATCTGACCACAATGAGATTGTATATGGGCTGCAAGGATTCAGGATTGCAAGTGCAAAATGAGCTTTATTTCTCTTCAACGCCTAAGAGTATCATAAAGAAATGCTCACAGGTCCTGAATATAACAGTGTATGGCTACAAAGTATGACACTACCACCTGAATTTAAAATATTCCTGTCAGTACTGGTACTCAGTGATGCTACATGGGTTGCTTATATGAGAAGTTGCATATGACTCTGATGATACCAAATATATATATATATATACATATAAAACATCATATTTTATATGTGTGTGCAATTTCCCTTCTGAATACTGCAACACAGGAATTCATTTGAGTGAACAGAGATATGAGTGGTACAGTTGACTTCGGAACAGTAGAGTTTTGAATGAGTCCACATGACACATGGTCTTTCTTACAAACAAATCAAGTCAACTTCTAGTTTAATTCAACACAACACAGTATTGTGAATGTATTTCTCTTTCCTTATAATTTTTTGAAAATTGTCTTCTAGGTAATTATTTTACTGGAAGAATCCAGTACAGAGCATACCTAACATACAAAGTAGGAGGTAGTATTTATGTTACCAGTATTACTTCTGGTTAAGTAGGCTAGCCATAAATTTGGGGGGAAATAAAAAGTGATACCTAGATTTTTTATCAAAGTCCCTAACCCCAGTATTGTACAAGGTCAAGGGTATAAAATGAAACTGGAAGTGCTCTGATATGGTTTAAGGACATCTGTCATACCCTTTAGCTTTTTTATTCTTAGCACCAAAGTTAGACCCTCCACCTAGTTATCAGAAAATATTTGCTGATATGGCTAGGAAGAGGGTTGCCTGAGGGAATGACTCATGTTGCCAACATCTGCCAGAATAGGACTATACAACAGCAAAAATACTCAGGTGAAAGCACAAAGAGCTGTAGGTCAGTATATCTGATTTTGACTTTGGAACAATCTTCTAAAGTCTTTTCACAGGTCATCTTCTATCCATGCCACACACCTGCAATGACCTATTTGCCTTCTAACACTAATATTTGAGCTTTCCAAGTGTTTAACAAGGAAGCACTTATTTCTTCTATTCTCAAGCTGAGATTCTGTTCTGTAGCTTTTGCAGAATGTGCCTGGCTTAGTGAGCTTCCAAGCGAAGAAGGGATCCAGTTGTATCTCCCAATTTTTCCATCCCCAATCAAAATCCAGCAAAAGACAACTCCTAGCCAAAGAATCAAGTCAACCAAGAGACAAAAGTGAAGTGTGATATTTGTGGGTTTAATTTCCACACTGACAAACAAAACTTGTGGCAATCCCCTCCAGGATAAGCCCCAAGTTTAACTACCACCCCAACTCTCCTATCTCACTACCCCATCCAGTGTGGAGAGAAAGTAAACTCCTGACCTTTTCAACAATTATCCCCCCACTTCTAGATAGCCCTGTCATCACTTCTAGTCAGTGTGAGGGGAACAGCAGCCAGGAAGGGTCTGCCTCTGTTCCCAAAGGGAACAGACTGAGAGAGAGGCCCCTGCCTTCCTTTCCATCTGGTTTCTCCAATAAAACGAGAAAAAATAAATGGAAATGAAAAGTATACAATTAAAAAAAATTACATTTGACTTCCTTTTGCTAATGTCTCTAAGATGATTTTTTGGCCTGGCAGGAGACTCCAGATGGGCTATATAATGAATATAATTTAATACAAAAAACCGGAGTTCACAGAAACACATTTTTCCAAGTCAGAAGGTAGTGGATTGTCTCACACTGTTTAATGCAAAACACGGGGACAAGTCACTGCACTTCTTTTCTTATTGCACATTGGCCTTTAAACCTAATATCGGTGTGGCCAGACTCAAAGCCATCAAAACCAGAAGCTGTCACTCCTGGAGATGGGGTTGGCACCATGCACATTCACCCAAAGGGCCAGAGACCACTAACCACACAATGTGTTTTCCTCCGGGGTCTCAGGATTTATGCTACCAATTAAGGCCATAATGAGTGCCCTGAGCTGACCTCCTAGGAGCAAGAATTAATTAAGCACAGTATTTCTTAGTAAGGAATGACATTTTTCCAAACGACTTCTCGAAGGTAGCCATATTTCCTGCTAGTACAGTGTTTCCACGGATGATGCCTAATTGTTATCACAGAGAGAACTACACAGGAATGTGGCTTAGTTTATGTTTTTAATTTGACAATTAAAGGCAATCTTGACTCTTCTCCTTACTTGGTGTGTGTGCGGGTGGGGGAGGCAAACAGAATGTTTTGAACGTTTTGTGCACATATACAGCACAAAATTACGACATTAGTAACAATCTCACTATTTTTTTTTTAATGATCAACAGCATCACAGAAGAAGGAAAATAAAATTCCTATGGATAACCTCTTTCTTTCCCAACTTTCAAAAATGAAGAGTTGTGGGCTGAAGTGATAGCACAGTGGGTAGGGTGTTTGCCTTGCATGCAGCCAACCTGAATTCAATCCCTGGAATCCCATAAGGTCTCCCAAACCTGCCAGGCATAATTTCTGAGTGCAGAGCCAGCAGTAACCTCTGAGTGCAACCAGGTGTGGTCCAACCTCCCTCCCCAACCAAATAAAAAGAGGTTCCTCCCACCCCCCATTGGTTTTCTGCTTGGGAGCCACATCTGACATTGGTTGCTGGAAAACTGCACTCAGCTCTGTACTCAGGGAACCATGTGGCACTGGGGATCAAACCCAGTCTCCTGAATGCAAAGCTCACACTCAATCCTTTTAGCATTTTCTCCAACCCATGGGTTGCATTTTATTTCTTTGTTGTTTTGTTCTTGGGGAAGGGGAATTCACAACCAGTAGTTACCTTGATCTAGAGTGTATTTCCTGCTCTGTGATCAGGAGAGGAGATGCTCCCAGCACTGCTCAGGGAACAATCTAGTACATGATATGAAGCCATACTTAACTTCCTGCACACCAAGAACATTCTCAAAGTGTTGAGCTACCTATTCTTCCAAGAGGGAAATTTGAAGCATTTGGAACCTATTCATTCTTTCAAGTGTCTATGGACTCTTACATTTTTATCATCAAGTTGATTTCTTTTGTGTGTGTGTGTGTGTGTGTGTGTGTGTGTGTGTGTGTGTTTTACGTAGATTTGGGTATCCATTTTGTAAACTACACATCAGGAAGTCTAATTCAGTGATTGAATTCTGCAAAGGACTCAAAGTCCTGGTATTGAAGCTAAAGTTCTTCCAGTCTCTGTCATGGACACTCAATATTGCCCCTAAAAGGTGAGTGCATCCGATCACTTCACACAGGAATGCCAATGGCTGAGTTCCAAAAGACTTATTCATAAAAATTGAATTTAATGCAATTTTCAAACTTCACAAAATCTTCCACTTAAAAATGCTCCCATGGGCATTTTAAAATGTAAAAAAAAATATTGTTAGCTTTCAGCTGTACAAAAACAGCTGGTGGGCTACATTTAAGCCTATGGGTTGTAGTTTAGAAACCTCTGACCTATAGAAAGAGAGAGAGAAAGATGCAGAATGGTCTCACTCATCTATGGGTTTTAAGAAAAAAGAAAGACATTCTTGAAATAATTTTCGGAGACAAAAGAGTGGAGGACTGGAAGTTACAGCTCACTGCATGAAGCTCCCCACAAAGAGTAATGAGTTTAGTTAAAGAAATAACTACACTGAGAACTATCATAACCATGTTAATGAATGAGGGAAGTGAAAAGCCTCTCTCAAGTACTGGTGAGGGTGGAGAGAGATTTGGGACACTGGTGATGGGAATGTTGCCCTGGTGATGGGGGGTGTTCTCTACATGACTGAAACCCAACCACAATCATGTTTGTAATTAAGGTGTTTAAATAAAATATTATTTAAAAAAAAGAAATCTCTGAGCTAAATTTTTATACTAAAGTAATCAGTGAGGTCTGAGGACACAGTATTTCTGTCTCACTTTCTCTTCCATACCCATACACACACCATACACAGTCACACACAAATGCACCCTAATCATCAACATTGAGGTCTGAAAAGCCATTGACGTATATAGAAAATAAAATGAGGCTTCACGCATGTCTCTTTAGTGCTATGAATCAGAACATGAAGAAAATCCCATCTTTGAAGGAGTGTTATGAGAATGGAAAGAAAGCGACCTCCTTCCTCCCTCCCCATTTCATGAAGAAAATTCCCACTCTAAATTAGAAATCCTGCTTGCTTCTCCTTCGAGGAGCTCCCATAACCAGCTCGCATCTGAAATCCCTACAGTGTACTTGCCAATTAATGTATTTAACGTTAAAGAGCAGGGGCTTTTTCATTTAGCTCATCCATCACTAAAGGAACATTTTGGTAGAAAATATTAGGATTTCCAAATAACTTTATAGCTCTTTAAATTGCCAACATACCATCTGCAATTGAATTAACATTTATAACCAAACTGAAATAATAAATAAAGCAAATTATGCTGCAAATATTCATGAGTGCCCAATATGCACTTGAGAATGATAATTAGCATTTTATAATCACGCTTCATTTTCTTTATCCAACTCCCTGTCACATTAATGATAAAATATTTTAGACTCTGCTCTATCAGCAAATGGCAATACAATCTCTAGATTGGCCATTAACTACCATGGAGAATGAAAGCAGTTTGTGCAGCTGACATGGTGCATCCAGAGAAGTTTTACTCATCATCTCAGCTTCTTGTCTCCCTGGACCTTCGTTGTTTTTTTTCTTTCTATCCTTGTTTTATTTTCCATTTAAAAAAAGGTATCCAGGGGCCTGAGCGGTGGCGCAGGCGGTAGGGCGTTTGCCTTGCCCGCACTAGCCTAAGAGGGACCGAGGTTCGATCCTCCACTGTCCCCATTAGGTGCCCTAAGCCAGGAGCAATTTCTGAGTGCATAGCCAGGAGTAACCCCTGAGCATCATCGAGTGTGGCCCCCAAACAAAAACAAAATGTGTATCGATTTTCTTTGGGGCCCCAGAGATAGCATGGAGGTAGGGCGTTTGCCTTGCATGCAGAAGGATGGTGGTTCTAATCCTGACATCCCATATGGTCCCCGAGCCTGCTAGGGGCGATTTCTGAGAGTAGAGCCAGGAGTAGCCCTTGAGTGCTGCTGGTGTGACCCAAAAACCAAAAACCAAAACACAAACAAACAAACAAACACAGGTTTCCAGAAAGACTCTACTTCCTTTGCAAAACTTATTTTGTTTCTTTGTTCGTTGTGGAATATATCCAGCAGTGCCCAGAAATTACTCCCGGTTCTGCAGTCAGCAATCACTCCAGGTGGTGTCCTAGGAACCGTAGAGAATGTTGGTGATCAAACCTGGGTGGGTTACATGCAGGACAAACACTATCCTCTGTGCTCTGGCCCTAAACCTGAAGTTTTATGAAAGCTAATTGTGTACCTTCTTTTCTCCTTTTGGGGAGGACCTAAATATTAACAATTTACTCTGATGTAGGAAACAGAAAGGGCTCTGGAGGTCAGAAAACTTGGGTCCCTGCAATGAAATAACTCTGAACCTCAAATAATTCTTTCCAAAGTTCCCTCTCTATTAGGTAGTTCCCTCAACTTTTTGGGACCATTCTCCTGCTAAGAGGTGAATCTGATGAAACAATCAATAGAGAGTAAGTACATCTGTATTTCTTTCAACTAGACTTTCTCCCACTTAGGAAAAGTCCACTCATTATCACCCTTTATAATAACTTTTATTTGTCTGTTTTTGGGGGGCACACCTTGCAGTGTTCAGGAATTATACGTGGTTCTATGCCCAAGGATCACTCCTGGTGAGCTCAGTGGGTAAGGATTGAACTCAGGCTAGCTGTATGCAGGGCAAGCATCCACCCACAGCTTATTGTTCTGACTCCTGAAAATTATTTCTTGAAAAAATAAACATATCCAAGGATCAGAGAGATAGTACAGCAGATAGGGAGCTTGCCACTTCCACACAGTCAACCCACATTGGATTCCCAGGACCCCAAAGCTTGCCAGGAATGATTCCTGAGCACTGTGCCAGAAGTAATCCCTGAGCACAGTTAAGTGTGCCCCCCCAAAAAAAACCCAAAACAAAACAAAATTAATTACATAAATAAATAAAACGATTATATCCAAATGCTTTCTTGATTCTTTTCTGCACCCCCAACTGCCTTGACATTTTAAGGTTTTCTCTCTGGGCATAATGCTCACACTTTTCTGGTGCACTGATCTTAGAAATGGTAGCCACAGGGCTGAACATAACACAGAACTGAGAACCCGAGTTATGATTGGTCCAGATTGAACAGTGCTAGAAGTAGAAAATTTCACACTTTTAGGGACTGTGTATGAAAAAGGAATACAAAGTAGCCAGTAGGCTTTTATTAGTTGATGAAATATATTTTGTGAATTTAGTTAGAAAATATGTATTATTGAAATGAATTCCATTTGCTTCATTTTACTGTCTGATTTTTGTTTGTTTGACTTTGTTTTTTATGTGGTGGGTTGGGAAACTGGCTAAAAGGATTGAAGCATATGCTTTGTATTCTGGAGTCACAGGTTCCATCCCCAGCACTTTGTGATTCCCTGAGCACTTCCAGGAGTAAATTGTAAGCCTTGAGCCAAGAAGAACAACTAAGAAACACCCAGTATAGCTCAAGATAAAAACCAAAACCAAATAAATAAGACTACTAGCGAACATTAAATCATATACATAACTGATTCATGGATAGCATAATATTTTTATGAACAGTGCCAGGCTAATGAGTTCCAAATACGATGATCCCTAAATATTTTTGTTGGGCATATTTTTGATTCTGAATCAAGTGATGGTTATTAAAAAGCCAAATAAATTAAAGGTTAAAATTAAAACAATATCCTGTATGAGGCATAAAACTCCATGTATTTCAAAGACAGTAAGTTTGATCTGAGTCTGCATACTGCAATAATTATATATTATTTTAAAGTTGTGGACACAACATGTGGATGACTTTTGACTCTGTGCTCTGGGTCATTCTTGTGGTGCTCAGGGGACCATTTTTGGTGCTCAGGATTGAACCTAGGCTAGTCATGTGCAAAGCAGTGTCTTCCCTGTTGTACTATGTTTCCAATCCCATAATCATATATTTATCATATATTTATTGAGATAAAAGTTTGATGAGACAGATGCTTACAATGGAAGAGTGGAAATGATTCTATGGGCTGTGGTATACTCATCTTTCCCACACTTCAGATTCTCAGAAAAAATGTGAGGTTGGGAGCCACAGTCTATAGACAGTGAAGTGTCTGTGGAACTGACTCCTGAATTTTATTTTGTATGTTTTGTAGCCCATACCTTGTAATGATCACAGCTTACTCCTGACTCTGAGCTCAGGAATTACTCCTGGTAGGGCTCAGCGGATCATATAAGATACCAGGGATTGAACCTGAGCTGGCTGAGTGCAATGCAAGTGGACTACCCAATATACTGTCTCCCTGATCCCTAGGTATCTGTTTTGTATCTTTGCTCTTCCATGTGATGTTAGATAAGTCTATGGGTAAGGTCCAGGAAGAGATCATTCAAATTCAAAACTCAAATTTGATTCCTGGCTCCACATAATCTCTTGGGCATTGCCATATGTGAGCAGTGACCACTAAGAGCATCATAGGTTCACATCTATGATACTATGATCCGGTAAGCAATATATATATATATATATATATATATATATATATATATATATATATATATATATATATATTAGGGGAAGGGTTGAGCCATATCTGAAGTGCTTAGAGGTTGCTCTTTTCTCTGCACTCAGAAATCACTCCTGATGGGCTGCAGGGAGGGGTTATATAGAATGCAGGGATTAAGCTCATGTTGGTCAGCAAGTGCCTTACCTGCTATACTATCTTTGGCCCTATTAACCAACTATTAGTAGTGATTGTTAGTAGCATTGGCTTTATAACTTGAAAGGCAGAGAAAACCTTGCATGATACAAATGGAAGTGGCAAATGGTGCAAATGAAGAAACTAAGGTGGAATGGCAAAAAAGCAGGTGGGATATGGGTGGCAAAAAGAGGGCCCAATAAAGAGGTTCCTTAGCAAGGCATAACCCATGCTTGTCACTGACTCAGAGGCACCTCCAAATCAGTATGCTCATGTCTTGGGGACTACCTATTCACTCAATAGCATGTGGACTCCCACTTCTGGTTATGAAAGGAAAGTTACCTGTTGTCCATTTTAGAGTTCACTTTTTTTTTGGGGGGGGTCACAACCGGCGGTGTTCAGGGGTTACTCCTGGCTCTACACTCAGAAATTGTTCCTGGCAGGCTTGGGGGACCACATGGGATGCCAGGAATTGAACTGGGGTCCGTCTGAGATTGGCCACATGCAAGGCAAATACCCTACTGCTATGCTATTGCTCTGGCCCTTGAGTTCACTTTTATTCAGCTGAAATTTTTCACAATATTTTTTCCACAAAAAAAGA
>PVKC010014794.1:0-22077 GCA_004027635.1 Crocidura indochinensis | reverse complement strand
AGGGAGGGAGGGAGGGAGGGAAAAGAAATATAAAAATTGTAGGAAGAGGCTGTAACAATGGTACAGCAGGGAGAGTTTTTGCCTTTAATGAGGTCTATGTGGTTTTATCCCTGTTATCCCATAGGTCTCCTGAAAATGAAGAGGAGTAATTCCTGTGTGCAGAGCCAGGAGTAATCCATAAGCATGTCTAGGTATGGTTAAATATAACAACAACAATAACAACAAAATATTAGAAATAATCTAGGCTGGCAAAATGTAGAAATCTCGTCCACTGCTGATGAGACAGTAGTCTGGTTCAAATCCTATGGAAAACTGTATAGATGTTGCTCAATAAACTCAAAATTGAGCTGCCATATGGCCCTGCAATTGTACTTTTGATTAATTCCCAGAATTTAAACACATTCATTCAAAAGGATATATACACAGCATTATTCACACACTACTGATGCACTTAGTGCAATACATAAAATACAGAATCAACCCAATCAAATAAAAAATGAGTGAATTATGAAGATGTGGTATATTCCATACAATGGAATACTATCCAGGCACAAGGAATGATAAAATCATACAATTTGCTGCAACCCAGTTGACACTCATGTTGAGTGACGTACATCAGAAGAACAACAACAGAAAGGATGATATCCTTTATTTGAACTATATAAAATAACTGGAAAAAATAAGATGTAGTCATAAAGGGATGCCTAATTTAAGGAGTAATGGGATTGAGAAGAAAAGAAATCAAGACAGGAAAGAAAGCAAAGGAGGTAAAGGAGTTGTGGGCTTCAGTTATACTTGAGACATGTTAGAATGGTTTAGATCTACATCTAAAACACAGAATCAACATCACTGAGAACGTGAGATCTAAGGCACAACCACCAAACTTTGTAATGAGCCTGACAAGGTGGCAGGTTTGGGTTGATGATAGAATATGGTAGCACTGTTGTTGGGAGTTGACACTGGTAGTAGAATTGGTGAAGAAATATAGTATGACTAAAACTCAAATATCAGAAATTTTGTAAACCACATTTCTTTAAATATAATTTTCTACGTTTTATATCTTTACTTAAACACCTTGATTACAAATGCTTGTAGTTGTTTTTCAGTCATGTAAAGAACAACCCCCCTTTCATCAATGCAACATTCCCACCACCAGTGTCCCAAATCTCCCTCCTCCCTACCTCACCCCATCTATCCTCTAGACTGACTTTCCACTCCCCTCATTCATTCACATTGTTATAATAGTTCTCAGTGTAGTTATTTCTCTAACTGCACTCACCACTCTTTGTGGAGAGCTTCATGTCGCAAGCTGGACCTTCCAGCCTTACTCTCTGTCTCTGAGGATTATTGCAAAACATGTCTTTCATTTTTCCTAAAACCCATACATGAGTGAGATTATTCTGTATCTATCTCACTCCCTCTGACTTATTTCACTCAGCATAATAGATACCATGTACATCCATTTACAGGAAAATTTCATGACTTCATCTATCCTGATGGTTGCATATTATTCCATTGTGTATATGTTCCACAGTTTCTTTAGTCATTCATCTCTTGAAGGGCATCTGGGTTGTTTCCAGAGTCTTGCTATGGTAAATAGTGTGGCAATTAATATAGGGGTGAGGAAGGGATTTTTGTATTGCATTTTTGTGTTCCTAGAGTATATCCCTTAGAAGTGGTATACCTAGATCATATGGGAATTCAACTTCCAGTTTTTGAAAGAATCTCCATATCACTTTCCATAAAGGTTGGACTAGACGGCATTCCCACCAGCAGTGGATAAGAGTTCCTTTCTCTCCACATCCCCACTAGCACTGCTTGTTCTCATTCTTTGTGATGTGCAACAATCTCTGTGGTGTGAGATGGTACATCATAGTTATTTTGATTTGGATCTCCCTAATGATTAGTGATGTGTAACATTTTTCATGTGTCTTTTGGCCATTTGTATTTCTTCTTTATTAAAGTGTCTGTTCATTTCTTCTCCGCATTTTTTGATGGGGTTAGATTTTTATTTTCTTGTAAAGATCTGTCAGTGCCCTGTATATTTTGGATATTAGCCCCTTATCTGATGGGTGTTGGGTGAATAGTTTCTCCCACACGGTGGGTGGCTCTTGTATCCTGGGCACTATTTCTTTTGAGGAGCAGAAGCTTCTCAGCTTAATATATTTCCATATTTATCTCTGCTTCCATTTGTTTGGAGAGTGCAGTTTCCTCCTAGAAGATGACTTTAGTCTCAATGTCATGGAGAATTTTACCTACATGTTGTTTTATATACCTATGGTTTCAGGTCTGATATCAAGGTCTTTAATCCATTTGGATTTTACTTTTGTACATGATGTTAGCTGGGGGGTCTAATTTCCCTTTTTTGCAAGTGGCTAACCAGTTGTGCCAAAACCACTTGTTTAAGAGGCTTTCCCTGCTCCATTTAGGATTTCTTGCTCCCTTATAAAAATTAGGTGATTGTATATCTGAGGAACATTTCTGAGTACTCAAGCCTATTCCACTGATCTGAGGATCTGTCTTTATTCCAATACCATGCTGTTCTGATAACTATTGCTTTGTAATATAGCTTAAAGTTGGGGAAAGTAGTGTCTCCCATATTTCTCTTCCCAAGGAGTGCTTTAGCTATTCGAGGGTGTTTATTGTTCCAGATGAATTTCAAAAGTGTTGGATCCACTTCTTTGAAGAATGTCACAGGTATCTTTAGAGGAAAGGAATTAAATCTGTACAATGCTTTGGGGAGTATTGCCATTTAATGATGTTAATCCTGCCAATTCATGAGCAAGGTGTGTGTTTCCATTTCGGTGTGTCCTCTCTTACTTCTTGAAGCAGTTTTATAGTCTTCTTTGTATAATAGGTCCTTTACATCTTTAGGCACGTTGATTCCAAGATGCTTGAGTTTGTTAGGCTCTAATGTGAAAGTGGTTGTTTTATAAATGTCCATTTCTTCCCTATCATTATTGTGTACTAAAAGGCCATTGATTTTTGTGTGTTAATTTTGTAGCCTGCCACCTCGCTATATGAATCTATTGTTTCTAGAAGCTTTTTGGTAGTCTTTAGGGTTTTCTAAGTAGACTATCATGTCATCTGCAAACAGTGAGAGTTTGACTTCTTCCTTACCTATCTGGATTCCCTTGATATCTTTTTCTTGTCTAATCGCTATAGGAAGTACTTCCAGTACTATGTTGAATAGCACTGGTGAGAGAGGACAGCCCTGTCTTGTACCAAAGTTTAGAGGAAAGGCTTTTAGTTTTTCTCCACTGAGGATAATATTTGCCATTGGCTGTGATAGATGGCCTTTCTATATTGAAAAAAAAAAAAAGAGAAATGTTTCTTTCATTCCCATCTTGCTGAGCATTTTTATCAAGAATGGGTGTTGGACCTTACCAAATGATTTCTCTGCATCTATTGATATGATCATGTGATATTTATATTTTCTAGTTGTTGATGTTGTGTATTATGATGATAGATTTATGATGTTAAACCATCCGTGCATTCCTGGGATGAAACCTACTTGATCATAGTAAGTGATCTTCTTGATGAGGCATTAGACCCTATTTACCAGGATTTTGCTGAGGATCTTGGCTTCTGTGTTCATCAGGGATATTGGTCTGTAATTTTCTTTTTTAGTAGCATCTCTGTCTGGTTTGGAGATCAAGGTGATATTGGCTTCATAAAAGCTATTTGGAAGTATATCCATTTTTTCAATTTCATGAAACAGCCTGGCCAGGATTGGTAGTAGTTCCTCTTGAAAGGTTTGAAAGAATTCATTAGTGTAATCATATGGGTCTGGACTTTTTTTTTTGGACAGACATTTGATTACCATTTTAATTTCCTCAATGTTGATGGGGGTGTTTATATATGCTACATCGTCCTTATTCAACCATGGAAGGTTGTAGGAGTCCAAGAATTTATCCATTTCTTGCAGATTCTTTTTTTTGGTGGCATAGTTACTCAAAGTACTTTCTGATTACCCTCTGAATCTCTGCAATATCCGTAGTGATCTCACCCTTTACATTTCTAACACAGGTTATCGTTTTTCTCTCTCTTTCTGAGTTTTGCCAATGGTCTATCAATCTTGTTTATTATTTCAAAGAACCAACTTCTGCTTTAGTTAATCCTTTGGATTGTTTTTTGGAATTCTACTTCATTGATTTCCGCTCTAAGCTTAGTTATTTCCTTCTGTCTCCCTATTTTGATTCCTTTATGTTGATCATTTTTTAATTTTATGAGCTACGTGATTAGGCTATTGAGGTATGCCCCTTCTTAATTCCTGGTGTGTACTTGCAAACCTATAAATTTTCCTCTCAGTACTGCTAAACAATTTTTAAAACAAAATTCTCGGGGCCCAGGAGATAGCATGGAGTTAAGGCCTTTCATGCAAAAGGTCATCGGTTCGAATCCCGGTGCCCCATAAGGTCCCCTGTGCCTACCAGGAGCAATTTCTGAGCATGGAGCCAGGAGTAACCCCTGAGCACTGCCGGGTGTGACCCAAAAACCAAAAACCAAAAACCAAAAACCAAAAAAAAAAAAAAAAAAGAAAATTCTCTTAAGATTATGTCCATGATAGATAAGGAAGTCACAACAAGTTGCATTATTTTCAGAGATAATAAGCATATTCTGAACCTCAAAATATGACTCAAAGTTTTGGTCTCCATCTATCAGTGAAGTATTCATCACTAGCTCCCTCCAGAGTGTCATCATAAACACTGAAATGCTAGTACAGAATGGGATTCCTGGTGGCACACAAGGATGTTCAGTCAACCAGGCCAGTGTTCAATGAGGAATGTAGTGCTGTTTAGACCCTGCCAGGAAATACCAGGTCTATATTGGGAAGTACTGAAGAGGTCTTGGGTTCTGGCATAAAATCAGAATGAACACAGAAGCCTGTAACATCTCCCATCCCCTAAAATGAGAGATATTTGGACACTAGCTAACAAATCATTGGCATTTAAGTGTTTAGTAACAATCTAGGAGGGGACCCCCAAACTCAGTGATGCTCAGAGCCTTAGGGATCGTTCCTAGCAGGGCTCAGAGACCATATGAGGCATTAGGTTTAGCTAGTATGTTCTCATTATTATTATTACTACATATAAAGCAAACGCGGATTGGAAAGTTCATTTTACACATAGGTTTAAAACAATAGGTTTTAAATAAATCCAATACCTATATTTAAAATATGAAACAAATTTGAAAAGAGTTTTACTAATTTTTTTTGCTGAGATTATGTGGTTTTAAGTAGTATTAGTAATAGTTTCTCATGCATGTAACTCCAGTACCGTGGTCATCACCAGTATATATCCTCCCCCCCTCCCATCCTCAGACCACAACTTTCCTCCCCCAATTCAATTGTGTGAATCGATGTTCTCATTATCTTGCCTTTGGACCTTTGGTGCTATCTTGCTCTGTATCTTTAACTCCCACATAGAACAAGGTTTATTTTGCATCTTTCTTTATGACTGATCTCATTCAGCCTACCATCCTCTAGTTCTATCTATGTTTCTGTAAACTGCATGATATTGTGCTTTCTAAGAGCTGCATAATATTGCAAATATACTCCTTTATTCATTCAGCTATAGTAGGGCTCTTAATTTGTTTCCATATTTCGGCAATTGTACTAAGTGCAGTGATAAATAGAGCTATACATATATCATTTGAAAGATATTTAATTATGCCCTTACAATCTACCTATTTCCTTATGTTTATGAAAATTCATATTCAAAAGTAAGTTTGTTTTAAAATTAAACAAAAACTTTCCTGTTTTAAAGTTGAAAGGAAAAGAAATAATATCTATGTACATTATAATTCTTCCATAAATAATACTTTATAATTCTTCATTATATTATCAATTAATTGCAGAGGTATTAGAAATAAAGCTATGAAAACATATCAAAACATTAAAGCCCATAGATATTCTATAATTCTTAGAGAACAAATACTGAAAACTCTAAGTTCTTCAAAAAAAAATCTAACTACATACATGTGTGTCTAAAATAATTTTACTTACAGTAACTGACATTTCTTTATCATTAACAAAGTAAAACTAGAAAAATTTCTCAAATTCTAGGGGTTTTTTTTGGCCTACTTAGAAGCAAATTTCCCACAGTATGCAATGCTTATACTGAAGGGTCATTACACCAAGAAAATATTAAACTTCCATCTCAAAATAACTAACGTAGCACTTGGAAGAATACTGTTGGCTTCTTTATCTAGTCAAAGTACTGTAAACTAAGTGGGATCTGTACAAACCTATCATTTCACCAGTAATTTTATATTTCTTTAAAGCCTCATATAAAAAGCACCTGCTTGAAGTGAGTAATGGAGTTTTACATTCTTCGCACTTAGGAACAGCGTATGTAACCTATTCCGTTTTCCTCCCTTGAGTAATATATTTCAGCTTATATTGCACAACACATTACCAATGCTTATAAAGATTCTCTGATCATCAATTTGGGCTAGTCAGTAACTTGCCAGTATGCTTTGCTTTCCCTCCACTCAACCGCCCCACCCCCGCTCTAAGAAACATGCTCATTTTATCCAACAATTCAAATGTAAAAGTAAAAAGTTTTGGGACAGAAGTGATAGCACAGTTGTAGTATGTTTGCCTTCCATGAGGTCAATCCAGAATAAACTGATTCAATCCCAGCATATATGAGATCTATGGTTCCCCTAGCCAGGAGAAATTTCTGAGAGCATAGCCAGGAGTATGTCCTGAATGTGACAGGGTATGGCCCAAAAACAAAAACAAAAACAAAAAAAACAAAAAAGTTTTAAGATAAAATCCCACTTCCTTAAAAATATCAATCAATATTTATTTAACAGATGTATGTGCTCTATGCCTATTTGGAATACAAGTTTTGAGATACTATTATGTGAAATCTGAAGTGACAGTAGGACTCAACTTGAGCATATCAATTCAGAGGACTAAAACAAAAGTTTTGAGTGCTTTTATATTTGTTTTCTTCACTGAGCTACCTACAATTAAAATTTTTTGTAAACCTCACTAGCAACAAAACTGAAGTAATTCTAATAAAGTTATCAAAGTAGAACAAAACTATTATAAAAGTTGTATCCTCTCTTCTCTCTGTAAGTCCAAAATATTACACATAGATGTATACACTGCCATTGTCAAACATCCCTAAACAAGAATAAAGGCAAATGTTTACAGGAGTAAGGATAATAACAGAGTAATATTTTAGATGACAATGTATCTTTTAGATACATCTAAAAATAAAGCATAACTGATATAAAAAATAATGAAGATGGAAGGCCATTGCAGAAATAAAATATGAAATTTTCTTTTCTTTTTTTTTTTTTGGTTTTGATTTTTGGGTCACATCCATCGCTCAGGGTTACTCCTGGCTCTAGTCTCAAAAATTGCTTCTGGCAAGGGTACCATATGGGTTGCCAGGATTTGAACCACCATCCTTCTGCATGCAAGGCAAATGCCCTAATCTCCATGCTATCTCTCTTGCTCCCAAATCTGAAGTTTTCTATCATTACAAAATTATGTCTGGATACAGTAAAATACACTACAACATAAATTTAGCATATTGTAATATTATAGAGGAATAAGTAAAAATAAAACAGACGCACTCACAGCAAAAACTCAAAGCTGCTCCTTGCTGACACTCAAGCCAGTCAATAGTTAACTTCTCAGGTCAACATCACTGTCACAAAACTCAAGAACTACAGTGACTGGCCTCCAAAAGCTCACAGGCAAGAAATACAAAAATTAAAAAAAAAACTTCATCCACAAATTATATGAGTAACTAACACCGCATCTGGAGAACTGGAAAAGCCATGACAATTAGAATTCAAATTGAAGCAGGGGTAAGGGTTGGCATCATTTGGCCAAAAAAATAAAATAAAATAAAAAGCCAGATAGTAAATATTGCTGGGTTGTGAGCTTTCTTTGTAATGTTTCTTGTGTTTATCCAAGGATGTAGCACAGGAGATTGATAGATAATACTTATAGCAAATAAGCAAATAACCATGTAAAAAACAGGCAATAGGATGGGCCTGGTATAGATTACATACACTGTGCAATCTCTGTCCTAGAGCAACTGCTGTCAATGAAAAATTCACATTCAATTGACACAGAGATATAAATATAAGAAGCCACATACAGATGTAAAAATTGCAAAATGAAAAATCTGGTTTTAGGTGGGCACAATAGTATATGTTACCTTTAAAAATATTTTACTTTGAAACATCATTTTATAAGCTGATTTCCTTTTCCTTATGACAGCATGTCTAATGCTTACTTAATTTTCAGTGTCGTCTTCTCTGCGCTATAATTAACAATTTCTTCAAACATTTTTTTTATATAGTACAATTACATTCTTATTTCTGCACTTCAAAGAATTTGAAAAGCCTTAACTACTGCCCTGGTTGCATAGAGGTTCTGACAAGAGCAAGAGAAACCTTCATGGCCTAAAGTTAAGGCTCATGTTCTTAAGGCTGAGAGACAAAACATGAGATACAGTATGTCTATCATGCTGCCAGCCCAGGTTCAAACCCCAAGTACCACCAAGACTGATCCCTGAGCATTGCCAGGTGTTTACTGCACACCATAAGAAAAAGGACTCATATTCTTGCATGCAACTATTCTAATATAGGATTAAAGAAAAAAATATCTGAAGACAAACATATTTATACTCACAAAATAATAGGAATTAAACAAAAGATTTGAGTACTCCATGACATTGTGGTATAATTAATAAATGAGTCAAAATCAAGGCGGATGCAACCAATTTATAGATCGGGGTCCTCAAACTTTTTAAACAGGGGCCAGTTCACTCTCCCTCAGACTGTTGGAAAGCCAAAGTATAGTAAAAACAATAATTATGAACAAATCCCTATGCACACTGCATATATCTTATTTCAAAGTGAAAAAAAATGGGAACAAATACAATATGTGGCCCATGGGCCGTAGTTTGAGGACCACTGGTACTATAGATAGATGATAGATAGATAGATAGATAGATAGATAGATAGATAGATAGATAGATAGATAGATAGATAGATAGATAGATAGATACATGAAATGTATGGTATAGACAGAGATAACAGGTAAAATATCATTCAACCATTAGAAAAGAAATTCATATGCTATGTAAGGCATAGATAGATAGATAGATAGATAGATAGATAGATAGATAGATAGAAATAGATAGAGAGAGATACATGAAATGTATGGTATAGAGCAGTGGTCCTCAAACTACGGCCCGTGGGCCACATATTGTATTTGTTCTCGTTTTGTTTCTTCACATGAAAATAAGATGTATGCAGTGTGCATAGGAATTTGTTCGTAATTTTTGTTCTTACTATAGTCTGGCCCTCCAATTGTCTGAGGGACAGTGAACTGGGCCCCTGTTTAAAAAGTTTGAGGACCCCTGGTATAGAGAGAGATAAGATAACAGATAAAATATCATCCAACCATTAGAAAAGAAATTCTCAGTCTGCAATATGTGTGGACCTTCAGGATATTATGATATGTAAGGCAAAGACAACTACTGTATGATATCACCTATGCATAAAATCTAAACAAATATTGAACAATCAAGCTATAGAAAGAACAGGGCAAAAATGTGATTTCCAAGAGCATACTTCAGTAATAAAATGTAAAAGGTACAAGAATCTGATGACGGGCCCGGAGAGATAGCACAGTGGCGCTACCTACCAATAATACCAATAATACTGTAATAAAACTGAACACTCAGTAGTTGAAAAATATACTCAAGAATACTTTCTTAGGACCGGAGAGATAGCATGGATGTAGGGTGTTTGCCTTGCATGCAGAAGGACTGTGGTTCAGATCCCGGCATGCCATATGGTCCCCTGAGCCTGCCAGAATGATTCTGAGCTTCGTGCTAGGAGTAACGCCTGAGTGCTGCTGGGTATGATCCAAAAACAAAAAACAAAAACAAACAAAAAAAATACTTCCTTCACATTAGATTATCTTAAATAAGAACAAGTGATATCTATGCTCTAGACTCTAGAATAAATTAGAGACATCCCTCCAGAATGTTCCTGGGAGATGAACATATGTGACCAGCTATCAAATTCAAATGCTGACAACACTCTGAATCATTACACTCATAATGGAAGATTTCTTTGTAGGTGAAATATTTGTTTCTTTAACAGGAAAACGCATCTTAATAAACCTAAAAAAATAACTTTCACTTTCCAGGATTATTACACATCAACTTTCATTTTAATATGTTTCTGAGGTCATACCTGGAAGTGATCTGGCTGGGTACTGGACATAGTCACTTTGGACAGTGTTCAGGAATTATAGAGTCGGAGACTAGTGCCTGATACTGAACCTACATGCCCTGCATGCATATCATGAACTCCAATCTATTGTGTTATATCTCTAGCCTCTCCACCTTTCATTTTAGTATCAAAAGCTTTGGGGCCCGGGAGATAGCATGGAGGTAAGGCGTTTGCCTTTCATGCAAAAGGTCATCGGTTCGAATCCCGGTGCCCCATATGGTCCCCGTGCCTGCCAGGAGCAATTTCTGAGCATGGAGCCAGGAGGAACCCCTGAGCACTGCCGGGTGTGACCCAAAACAAACAAACAAAAAAAAGTATCAAAAGCTTTAAAATTTAGTCCTTCTTTCCATTTAAATATTAAATATTATTTAAATAATATTAAATTTTTTAAATTAAAATATTAAATTTTTTCGGTCTGCTAATATTAAAAAATTATTACTGTCATTGTATTTGCTGAGGAAGAAAACATAGGACTGAGGGACTTAGCAAAGTGGAAGCAGCCAGTAGGCTAAAGTAGTTCAGAAGGCTAGATAAGTTCTCTATAAGCAGGAGGCCAGAGCTAGATCCCTGCACACATGATCCCTCGAGTACTAGCAAGAGCCAACTCCCAAGCACAGAATTGGAAGTAGTTAGTGGCTCAAAAAGGTAAAAAAAAAAAAAAATTAAATGGTAAGGTAGATTCTGAAATTGATAGCAGTTATAAATGAATTCTAAGCTAGTACTATTATAAGTGCAAAAAATTATAAGTGCAAAAACTCAAAAAACAGCTAGAAACAAGACAAATGCTTCTTCCATTCCTTCTACTTGGAAATGTTTAAACTCTAGGGAAAACAGTAATTAAGGCTTACGGGTCCTTGTTTCCTAAATACCACAAAAAAAAAAAAATACAAAATACCTGAGTTTGAGAACTAACTTTTCCGAGATAACACTGGGAGCCATCGATATTGAAGAATATGAACTTCAATGTTATGTTGCCAAGATTCTTTGTCCACTAGAACCAATTACAACACTAAATTGATTATAAAATAGAAATCAGGAAACAAAATGTGGGTAACACTTTGTTTTACTTTTTTGTTTGTTTGTTTGTTTGTTTGTTTTTGTTTAGGGGCCACACCCAGCAGCACTCAGGGGTTAGCCCCGGGCTCTCTGCTCAGAAATCACACCTGGCAGGCATGGAAGACAATAATGCTGCATTATCGTTTATCGGTCCTGGGTTGGCTGCTTGCAAGGCAAACGCCCTTCTGCAGTGCTATCTCTCCGGCCCCTGCTTTACTTTTTTTCCCCTGTTTTACTTTTTAAAAATATCTTTATTTAAGCATTATTATTACAAAAATGTTTGTACTTGGGTTTCAGTTCATAAAAAGAACACCTCTCCTTCACCAGTGCAACATCGCAATATTCCCACCAGCAATGTGGGTATCACTTTTTCAAATGAACAAACCCTTGAAAATATTTTGCTCCAGAGAATTTTGGTTTTGTAATCATGCTATAAAATGTGGCATATGTGCCATATGCCACTTTTTAAATGTATTAATGAATATCTCCAGGAAAATCACTAAAATTAAATCAAATCAAATTCTAATATTTATTATTTTAAACCAAAATACTTATTACAAAAATAATATTGTTCAGATTTATTTTTATAATACCAGCCATTCTTGATGCAATTTGAAACATCTATAATATTGCAAATTTCAAAGAATTATTTTACAGCTTGGCTTAATTTGTGAGAAAATAGCTTATATGAGTGCCAGTTATATTTCTTTGGAAAGACAAATGTAAACCTATTTAGAGATCTGATTTTTTTCTTTCATCTTGTCTCCAGTTTCTGTGTAGATTTATAATGTTCATTGTTTCCAATTTTAACAAATCACCTAATGGCAGAAAGGAAAATATGTTAACCTTGGAATTATTTGCAGTTGGAGAAATCCCTTTTTTCTGGCTCATACAGGGCCTGCAATCTGTTTTAAACACAGATTGTCTGTCTTTTGTCTGACAGCCACCAAGCTGCACAAATTGCTTTCTGCCTGTTCACCTGTTTGCAGCTGCGTCTGTAAGCTAAAGATTCTGCAGTTTGACTTCAGCAACCACTTCAGGATTGATGACATGTGCTGCTGATAAAGTGAGCAATTTGAAGAAATTACTGGCTATAGTTATTGAAAGACATCTGGGCATGAGCTGAGAACTAGAAGCCTTCAATCATGTGTTTGCAACCTGCAGTGGCGGCAGCACTGTTTGAAGTGATATCCCACTAAAAGAAGCTGGCCCAGGCACTAAATAACCAAATGAAGTAGGGAGAATAATATCTCAAATGAGTCATAAAAGATTCTGTCTTATAGCTATAAAAATTCCAAGTCTGATCCTTTATTTCAAATTATCTTTGAAAAAACTTATAAAGCAAGAATTAAGCATTCCTTTCCCTATCCTCTGCCGTTAACTCTACCATATTTCTCGTTTCTTATGGGATCATTTTTTCAAACTGCTACTACTAATATAACTAGAAATACTAATACAAAATAAAAAACTATTACAAAATAGTCTAGATTTATTGAACACTGGTTACATGGCCCTCTCTTTAGCCCTATCTATGTTGATTATCTTACTATTCACTTCAACTTTATAAAGCCATAATTACTATTCCCTTTCTCCAGTGGAAAAACTAATGCTCCGGAAAAGCAATTTAATGTCACACAACTGTAACAAACAAGAAAATAACATATTTCCTAATGAAGACCCCCTTTCAACTATACAATTCAACTTTTTTTTTTTGTTTTTGTTTTTGTTTTTGTTTTTTGGGTCACACCCGGCAGTGCTCAGGGGTTACTCCTGGCTACATGCTCAGAAATTGCTCCTGGCAGAAACGGGGGACCATATGGGGCACCGGGATTCGAACTGATGACCTTTTGCATGAAAGGCAAACGTCTTACCTCCATGCTATCTCCCGGACCCCACAATTCAACTTTTATGTTCAGCTTTATTTTGACTTTCTTCCTTATTTTCTTAATAAACTCCTGGTATGTGATGTGGTATGTTTTGCCTACATCAGTCTGTCTTTCAAGTTACAAATTAGATTAATTTCTATTTCATCTTTCTCTCTCATAATAATAAAAAATTAATTCTGAATGTAGTAGGCAAACTGATGATACATATTTTTATATAAGAAAATGCTAAAAGTTCAGATCATCCTCATATTTGTCAAATCATGACTATTCTGTACTTAATAAAAATACCTCTATAAAATTAATATGTTATAAATAAAAATAAACAACTGGTCATTGTTAAGCATGCCAAATATTAGCAAAAATATAATCAAATGAGAAACAATAAAGTAGTTCTTACCAGTACTAAGTCAAAACAAAATGTAATTCCCATCTATGTCAAAAAGAATAATCATACAGGTATAGTTATGTTTCAAATGAAAAGCTGAATAGATTAGCATTATTACATTAATTTCATTAAAAAATTAATATGAGGTCCAGAGAAATATAACAGTGGGTAGGTCTTACATGCGGCTTACCTTGAATCAACCCTCTGCACCACCACATATTGTTCCTGAGCCCACCAGGATTGATCCCTAAGAGACACGGGTAAACCCTGAACACAACTGAGTGTGGCCACAAAAAGCAAAAACAAAAATGTATCATGATTTTTAGATAAGAAGTTGAATCTACTTTATAAGTAGTTATAAAATACTATAGAAGCAGAAATTTAAAACACTTTTAAAAATATAAGTAAAATAAAGCATTTAACAATTCAAAAAATTAATTCTCAATTTCTCATACAGTATATATTTCAAATATACTAGATTAAGTTAATACGTTTTTTTTTGTTTGTTTTTTTTTGTTGTTGTTGTTGTTGTTTTTGGGGGGTCACTCCCGGCAGTGCTCAGGGGTTACTCCTGGCTCCATAATCAGAAATTGCTCCTGGCAGGCACGGGGGACCATATGGGGCACTGGGATTTTAACCGATGACCTTTTGCATGAAAGGCAAACGCCTTACCTCCGTGCTATCTCCCAGGCCCCAAGTTAATACGTTTTTAAAAAGTCATTATTTTGTTTGCTTGTTTGTTTGTTTGTTTTTGGGCCACACATAGTGACACTCCTGGGTTACTCCAGGTTGTGTGCTCAGGAATCAGTCCCGGCTAAGGAAACCATATGGGATACCAGGGATCAAACCCAGGTCCAGGCTGGGCAGCCGCTTGCATGGCAAACGCCCTACCACTGTGCTATCGCTCTGGCCCAAAAAGGATTTTAGGGTTTTGGGGTTGTTTGTTTGTTTGGTTTGGTTTGGTTATTGAGTCACACCTGACAGCTCTAGGGATTACTTATGGCTCTGCACTCAGAAATCACTCCTAACAGGCTTGGGGGACCATATGAGATGCCAAGATTCAAACCAATGACTGTCCTGGAAAAGCTGCATGCAAGGCAAATGCCCTACTGCTGTGCTATCTCTCCGGCCCCAAAATTTATTACTTTTAAAAAAAAATTGAAGTATGTCTATTAACTAGAAACTATATGGTAAAAATATTCCTTCACTAGAAAGCTATAATAGTTCTTAAAATACAATAATTCCAACTCTGTTACATAGATAACAGATACAAGAAATATAATTTGCAATATGAATTTCAAAAAAAAAGGGGCGGGTTATTGGCACTACAGATATTAACTTGGGTTGTACAATCTAGTATGCCTGGAGCTTAGAAACAGACTTATGCCAGAAAACTTCAGGGTCTTAAGATCTCTTACTTAAGGGCTCCTTGTATTTAGGCTAAGGCTTTTCCTTTCCATGTCCCCCATATTTTGCTGTGACTATGCAAACAACAATTGCCACTCTAATACTGTTTTTGCTGTACTTCTTTAACTCATCGAAGAAGAAGGGGGGGGGGAGAGGAGGAGGAGGAAGAACTTATTAAACCTTCTGCTAGGCCTTTAATGAGTTAATTGGTGATTCAATGACTTTCAAAAATATACTTGCCACTGAACCTTTTCTTTCTCTTCCATCTCGTTGGTCTTTTTTTTTTTATTTTTTAATAACTTTGTCTTTGTTTTTCCTGAAACAAATGTATTATGATCAATTGTGTCAACTATGTGATATATTTCCTTTAAATAAAATTTTAAGAAAAGAAAAAAGACAAGAAAAAAATCAAATTTCCAATTCAATTACTACTGTATAGCATATACATACCAGTACTGATTTTTTAAAATTTATCTTGTATGGAGAGCAAACTGACGACCAGACTGTCATTTTTTTATACATACTAATTTAAGGAGTTTCTTTCTCTATTAGACATGACACATTAAACTAATGTCTCTTTCAAAGGTGGTTTGGAATAAATGACTCTAATATAAATGGTGTCGAAATTTCCAAGGACTTGGAAAATATCTCTGTAAATACTAGTTTCTATTTTTTTTTTCAAGAAAAGTTAAATGCAAAGGTAAGCATCCAATATACACGATCCTTCCAAAAAATAAAAAGACTAACACCTTCAAGTATATAAAACTGGCTCACACATTTCAATATTCACAAATTGAATTAAATGCAAACTTGACTTACTCCAGTCACAAGAGGAAATAAATCATTCATGATTACAATAAATTAAAATTTATATGGTTATATAGCAACAATATCCTTACAGAGATAACTGTTAAAAATACCACTATGTCACTGCCTTCTTTCCCTATCATGTCATGAGTTCCTATTCTTAATAGGCAGCTTTTTTTTTCGGGCCACACCCGGTGACGCTCAGGGGTTACTCCTGGTTATTCGCTCAGAAGTCGCTCCTGGCAGGCACGGGGACCATATGGGGAACCGGGGGATCGAACCGCGGTCCGTCCTAGGTTTAGCACAGGCACCTTACCTCCAGCGCCACCGCCCGGCCCCCAGGCAGCTTTTATTTTAAAAGATTTAAATCGTGAGAACATTCTTAAGTATCACTTCATAACTTTGACACAAAGTACGTATAAAAAGATTAGACTTTATTTGGTATAAAATCAGTTGGCAGTTTTACATCTGTGCATCCAATATAAATACCCCAGCTGGCATCTCCAGCACACACACACATATGGACTTCAAAACAGAAACTTCCTTATTTGCGCCACTGCCAGGGTAATTTTGTATTCTCTACATACTACAGCTATTTGTCAGGCCCCTGCAGGTGTGCACTGCACATAAACACACAGCTGTAGTCCAGCGAGCCAAGTGTTCCATCAAAAACATAAAGGGAGGCCTCAGCAGTTGGATTAGTCATCCCGACAACAGGTCCAGGGAGAACAATATGAGTTAGTATATGGAAAAAGCCGGATGGGAAATTTATGATTATGCTAGTATTACCAAATAACTAGTGAATTGTATCATTTTGAAAGCAATGCCAACTTACTAGTTTTTGTTAGAATGATTTGACAAATTTGTAATATTTATTTTTTAGTTGAAAGTAAGAACAATAATCTACAAATTAGTTTATCCATTGTAAAAGAAAATTCATTGCTGGTTTTTGGAAGTTGCTCGTTTCTTGGCTGTAGCATCTAAGTCATAATTACTGCATGGTATCTAGTAAAAAGCACTTAGCAAATTTATGTTACATTTTACTAAAATATCAATTCTATTTTTCAATTCATGTGCATTTAAGAGGAACATTTTCGCAAGAGCTGCGTATCCAATATTATAGTTAATATTTAGCTTATATTACCTGCCACATTAATTGGCGATAATCAAATATTAAGTCATAAAAAAAATCTACAAAAACAACTAAAGAACTAAATAAAAGTATGACATGATTAGTCTTCAATGATGTGAAAGCTCATAATGAAATTAAATGTGACCTTATTCATATTCTTTAAAAGATCGGGTAAGTACTTCAAGCAGTGATAATCATGACTACTTGAACCACATTTCACTCCTCCCCCCAAAAAAGCTCACAGTCCACCTGGCACTTGACAAAACATGAACGATAACTTAGAAAATAAGCTTGAATGAATTATGCCTAATATACTAATCTTCAGTGAACTTGAGGTCAAGGAGTTAGTAATCAAGAAATTCTAGCTGTCTCTGAGTTCAAGGGTTCATCTTTTCTTATATCTGGAAGATATATAAGTACTTAAAAATTGCTAATCTGACACAAAGACCACCACCCTTTATTATATGAAGCCTAAGTCAGAAAAATGAAATTTAAAATAGAAAAAGAAAAGCCAGTAAAGAGTATTAAGTGAAAGATGTTAGTTTGTTAAATTATTGCATGTCTTACTTCCTTCCCTTATACAACTAAAATTAGGAAATAATACTTGGAATTCAACCTGGATCCACTTTTTACTGATGAGTCCCTAAGGGATGATTCATGGCTCTTGAAAGTTTCCTAGTAGCCTTAAATGCTCAAGGTTGAATCCAGCTCAGTTTCACTTCTGAAATACATTAACTTTATCTACAATTGTTCCTCAAAGATTTACATCAGTATTTCTTGGTCTAAAGTATTGCCTTCTTGAAGTGTCAAATGGGGAGTATAAAACATATTTGCCCTTAGCATCCCCAATAAAATACATTTAAAATAAATGTAATTAACATCACCGTGATACTTCTGTGGAAATACTCCAAAATTTAGCTACTTTGTTGTTTGCTTTTTGTTTTGGACAGACCTAGCTATGCTGGGGCTTCTTTTTTTTTGGCTCCATGCTAAGGGATCACTGCCAGGGGTCTCAAACTCAATTTACCCGGGGCCGCAGGAGGCTAAGTCGGGGTGATCCTTGAGTGCAAAGTCAATAGTAAGCCTTGAACATTGGGGGGTGTGACCCAAACAACTAAAACAAAACAAAACAAAACAAAAAACGATTCCTCTAGGGCAGGGTCAAAAAATGTTGTATGGAAGGCTGCAAACAGCCCCGCAGGCCACGAGTTTGAGACCCCAGCATGGTGCTTGTTAGACATTATGAGTGCTAGGGCTTCAAATCCGGTTCAGCCACAACAAGGCAAACACCTCAACTCCTGTATTAGCTGTTTAGTCAAAATCAACCTATTTTTAGCTCTCAGTTATGTGGGTGCAACTGGGTGGTTCTTGCCTATGTCTCTCAAGCAGCTGGAGAAGTAGCTATAAGTGGATATGGCTGTGAGCTAGAGATACAAAGTGCCTTTACTTCACACACCTGATCCTTGCTTGGGCTTAGTCAGAACAGAGGGGCCTCTTTTGTCTCCTTCCATAACTTGGGCTCATTCCTAAAAATCTCAGGAAGAGGATTTCCCTTTTATAGTGACTTACTTCTCCCAGAGTATGTTTCCAAGTGACCCAGGCAGAAGTCTCTAAGCCTATTTTTTCCTCGGTTGCTTTATTTCCACAGCATGGTTACAAAATTTTTTCATTATTGGATTTAAGTCATAAAATGTACACCATCCTTCACCAATGAACCCTTCCCAAAGTCTCCCATATCCCTTTCATCCCCATTCTCCTACCTTGCCACCCTCTAGGGCAGGCAAATTGTTTCTCTCACTCTCTCTCCTTTCCTCCATCCCTCCCTCCCTCTTTCCCCACCCCTCTCTTTCTCTTTCTTTTCATAATCTGTGGTTTGTGGAGGACTGGAGGACTGCCTTCTCAACTCTAGCTACACTCACCTCTTTGTGGTGAGCTTTCTACCATGGGCTGGACCTCCTGACCTTTGTCACTAATGTCTGGATATTATTACCCCAAAACTCCATAGTCTGACTACAAAAAGCTTTGTTGACTTTTGTGAATTTTCCACTTTGCTTGACTGCTTTGCTGCTACTGTTCAGCACCATTTGGAACAAGATGCTGTCACTGCTATGTTTCAATATTTTTTCCTCTGAACCTCATAATGATGGGTTCTCTACATGAATTTGAATTTACCACCAGCAGTGAATGAAAGTCCCTTTCGCTCTGTATCCACAATCCACATCAGTACTGGTCTTTTTCCTTTTTTTTTTTTGGAGGGGGTGGGGGGATAGTTCTTGGGTAACACCGGCAGCCCTTAGGGGTTACTCCTGGCTCTACTCTCAGAAATCGCTCCTGGCAGGCACTGGGGACCATATGGGATGCCATGATTTGAACCACCATCCATCCTGGATTGGCTGCATGCTAGGCAAACTACCTACCGCTGTGTTGTCTCTCCAGCCCCAGCACTGGTAGTTCTTGTTCTCTGTGATGTGTGCCAGTCTCTGTGGCATAAGATGATATCTCATTGTTTTGATTTGCATCTCCCTGATGATTACTGATGTGAAGCATTTTTTTTCAAGTGCCTTTGTATTTATTCTTTGAGGAAATGTCTGTTCATTTCTTTTCCCCATTCTCTGATGGGGTTAATTTTTTTTCTTGAAAAGTTCGCTCAGAGCCTTGTATATCTTAGATATTGAAACTGAGTAAATAGCTTCTCCCTTTCTGTGGGTAGCCTTTATATCCTAGTCACTATTTTCTTTGAGATACAGAAGTTTATTTGGGGGGGGGGGGTGACACCTGGCAGAGCTCAAGGGTTATTCCTGACTCTATGCTCAGAATTCGCTCCTGGGAGGCTTGGGGGACCATATGGGATGCCGGCATTTGAATCACCGTCTTTCTACATGCAAGGCAAACGCCATACCTCCATGTTATCTCTCAGGCCCAAGAAGCTTCTAAGTTTGATATAGTCCCATTTGCTTATCATTGCTCCTACTTGCTTGGCTAGTAATGTATACTCCTTGAAGGTGCCTTTAACTTCAATTTCAGGGAGTGTTCTGCCTATGTTTTCTTTATGTATGTTATGGTTTCAAGTCTAATATCAAGATATTTTTACCACTGTTTTTTTATCTTTGTGCATGGCGTTAAGAAGAGGGGTCTGATTTCAGTTTTTTGCATATAGTTGACCAGTATTTCCAGTCCCACTTGTTGAAGAGACTTTCTTTGATCCACTTTGTGTTTCTTGCTCCTTTATGAAAGATTAATAGTTCATAAACCTATAGGTCCATCTTCAAATATTTAAGGCTATTCCATTGATCCAAGGGTCTATCTTTATTCCAATACATGCTGTTTTAATTACTACTTTATATTACAGTTTAAAGTTGAAGAAAGTGAATCCTCCCATCTGTTTTATTGCCGAGGATTGCTTTCACTATTTGTGGATATTTATTTCTCCATATGAGTTTCAGCAGTATCTGATCCACTTCTTTGAAAAATGTCTTGAAAATTTTGATGGGGATTACATTAAATCTGTACAGTGCTTTAGGAAGTATTGACATTTTAATGATGTTAATCTTCTCAATCCATGTCCAAGATACATGTCTCCATTTTCCTTGTGTCCTCTTTTATTTCTTGAAGCAGTGCTTTGTTGTCTTTTTATATAGTTCTTTCACCACATGATATTGTATAAGAAAATCTTAAATACTCCATAAAAAAAACTTCTAGAAACAATAGATTTGTATAATAAAGTAGCAGAAGTTAATATGAAAAAATATGGCTTTCCTATACACAAATAATAAAAGAGAAAATACTTTAAAAAAAAAAAACAAGTATATACAAACCAGCATTATCCTTGCTTCTCTTTCTTCAAATGCAAGAACTCTGTTGAAACACTAAGTCATTATCTTTCACATTTGGAAACAAAAAGAAATAAAAGTTCTAAGAGGTCAAGTAACTTAACCAAAATCTGATGACTAATTAGGTAAAAGCCACATTCTGAAAATAAACTTTCTCAGTTATAAATTCAGAGTTATTTTTCCTTTCTCATTTAATATTGTACTTTCTAGACTGAATTACAAATTTTATTAGAGTTTTTTAACTGTTTTCTCTAAAGTAAACTAGTAGGTTGGGAAAAATCTATAAATTTATGGGCTATAAAAGAGAGATTATCCAAAAATTAAGAGATTTAGATTACTCCAAAAATTATCCTTATGAGATAAAAAATAAATCTTAGCTGTTTAAATCTAAGTAATTGAGAAAAAAGATAACAGAAAAGACCAGTGAAAAGTTTTGCTCTTGTTATGCAATGGTTATGCTTGAGTGGCAGATTTACGGGGAATTTTATTACATCTGTGTTTTATTATTTATTTGATTTCTAAAATTAAAAGATATATATCACTTATAAATGAAGATTATTAAACTGAAATATATTATTTAACATAAAATCCCACATTTTCATACAATCTTATAGAAAAATTATGTGCAAGTTCATGTTTTTATCTTTCACAATGTAAGTAGTGGTCTAAAAGGCATCCATAAGTTTTAAAAAAAAACGATCAAACTACTTCTTATAATAAGATCAACTAATTCCTAAACTATTTCTGTTTTCTGATAATGGAGTCCATTTTCCAGGGACTATTATACTTGATATATTTTTTCTTAATCATGACCATTAGGTATCCACTTCTCAATTTTCACTGACAGTTTTATAGGGGTCTCATCCAGCAGTATTAGAACTTGAGCTCAGGCTTAAATATGTAAGCATGTATTCTACTTGAGCTGCCCAATAATATAAATGTAGATGAGATTTCCTATTGACTAAAAGTCCCTGGCCTGACAACACATCTTTAGAAGATATTTTCCTATTGATTAACATAAATCTCTTTTTTTTTTTTTTTTTTTTTTTTTTTTTTTTTTGCTTTTTGGGCCACACCCAGTGTCGCTCAGGGGCTACTCCTGGCTATGCGCTCAGAAGTCGCTCCTGGCAGACACAGGGGACCATATGGGAACCGGGGGATCGAACCGTGGTCCGTCCAAGGATAGCGCGGTAAGGCAGGCACCTTACCTGCAGCGCCACCGCCCGGCCCTAACATAAATCTCTTATACTGATGACATGCCCACACCACTGATCTGGATTGTTGCAGCTTGTT
>PVKC010014793.1:0-21900 GCA_004027635.1 Crocidura indochinensis | reverse complement strand
ACATATATACCTTCCATTACACACACACACACACACACACACACACACACACACAAAAACATCCATTATGCCACAAGGTGAGGGGTGTAGGGAGAGAAAAGAAAGCAGTAGGGACATATCAGAGGAGGGGAATCCTAGAGAAAGGGGGTTAGGGAATAAGATAAATGTTTAGATTTTTGGTCACACCCCAAGCACTGAGGGCTTATTCCTGGCTCTGTATTCAGGAATGACTTCTGGCATGTTCAGAACAAATGGAGTGCTGAGGATTTAACCCAGGTGGGTCATGTGCCAGATAAATGCCTTTCCTGCTGTTCTATCCCTCTAGCTCCCACGGGATGGGTGTTTTAAAGCTGGTGAACAGGCTTCTCTTGAAAAGATACTTGGATTAAATAATGAGTGAGGGACCTCACCAAAGATGTTCACAGGGGAGCTCCATTGTAGGCACTGAGAGGAGCAAGTAGATTGGCCATGGGGAGGAAGTCAGGTGGTTCTTCTAAGGACACAGGGTGTGACTTGACTGAAACTGAGAAACTAATGTCCGTGGTCCTCTAAAATGTGTCCTTGCAAGAGCTGGGTGCTGAAAGGGGATAAGTTACATGTACGGTACCCCTTCATTAGCAATAGTGCAAACAACAGTGTCAAAAGGAGATAGAGAGAGAGAGACAGAGACAGAGATACAGAGAAAGACAGAGAGAAAGTGCCTGCACCTGCACCAGAAACAGTTAGGGCTAAATGGAAGGGAAACTGGAGACATTAATGGTGGGATAAGTGCATTGATGAAGGGTTGTATACATTATGACTGAAACTCAATTATGAACATTTTATAGCCACAGTGCTTAAATAATTATTAAAATATATTAAAAAATAAGTGTCCTTGAATGGTGTCATCAGCATCATCATGTAGAAGCTAGTTAAAAAATCCTCAAATTCATTCCTCATTCTTTTTTTTTCTTTTTTAAATAATTTTTACTTTGACCAAAGTGAATTACAAATCTTTCACAGTAATATTGTAAGTACATAGTGGTATTGAATCAGGGGCATTCCCATCACCAGTGTTTTCCTCCTTCCACCCTTGTTCCCAGCATTCATCCCATATTTCCCCACTTTGCCCCTCAGGCTGTGAGTCTATGTGGTCCCCTCTGTGTCTAGCTTGTTGTAAAGTGGGTAGCGATTCTGTTGTCATTGTTTTTGGATTTGGGGTTTAAATCTGATCATTTTTTATTTCTACTCAATGTTCATACGCCTGTTTGGTCTTGGTACCTTCCATTATATCCCCCTTAATTTATGAGGCAGTACAAGATGGTTCAAGCTATGTGGTTCTGTTTGAAGGGAAAAAGGTGAGGGGGGCAAATATCAAACAAACAAAAAACCAGGAGAAGTCCATCTAGAGGTTATTAATATCAATTTAAGAGAAGAGAGGGAAAAAGGAAGAAAAACATAACAAAAATACAAAAAAACACACGAAAACATACAAAGAAGAAAACAAAAACACTCCACGGAGTGTTCCCTTGACACCCAGAAGACTCAGCGACAGCAGCAACTTATTTGCAGGGCAGGATGCTCCTCATCTGATGGTAAAGTGAAACTGGAGGATGTTCCACATCCTGACTTTGATGAAACACAGAAACCAGAATCCTTCTGGTACAGAAACCAGAATCTTTAACTACAGATACAGGACAATAACTACACCTAATGTGTGAAAAAATTTCACCACAGAAAATGGCTAAGGGGTTGGACAACCTAGTATGCCTGGAGCTCAGAATCAGTCTTATGCCAGAGAACTTCAGGGATACGGCCTCTTTGTATTCAGGACAAGGCTTTTTTCCCGTTTTACCCATATTTGGTTGGGCCTATGCAAAAAACAACACTTGCCACTCTTAAACCGTTATTGCTATATTTTTAACTCTTATCCTTAAAAAAAAAAAGAACTTACTGAACTTTCTGCTGATGTTTCATTGAATTCAATCGTTTTCAAAAATACTCTCCTTTCTCTTCCATCTCTTTAGTTTTTCTTTCAACTTTCTATTTTTTAAAGAAAAACATGCAATGCATTTTCTTTAAATAAATATAAAAGTTAGGTGTTTGTATGTCTGGGGAACATTCTTGTAGTACTCAAGCCTATTCCTATGATCTGAGGGTCTGTTGTTATTTCAATACCATGCTGTTTTGATAACTATTGCTTTGTAATACAGTTTAAAATTGGGGAAAGTAATGCTTCCCATATTCCTTTTCCCAAGGAGTGCTTTGGCTATTTGAGGGTGTTTATTGTTCCAAATGAACTTCAGAAGTGTTTGATCCACTTCTTTGGAGAATGTCATGGGTATCTTGAGAAGGATTGCATTAAATTTGTACAATGCTTTGGGGATTATTGCCATTTTAATGATATTAATCCTGCCAATCCATGAACAGGGTATGTGTTTTCATTTTTGCATGTCCTCTCTTATTTCTTGGAGCGGTGTTTTATAGTTTTCTTTGTATAGATCCTTCACATCTTTAGTCAAGTTGATTTCAAGATATTTGAGTTTGTGCAACACTAATGTGAATAGGGTTATTTTCTTAAAGTCCATTTCTTCCCTATCATTATTGGTGCATAAAAAGGCCATTGGTTTTTGTGTGTTAATTTTGTCACCTGCCACATTGCTATATGAATTTATTGTTTCTAGAAGCTTTTTGGTAGAGTCTTTAGGGTTTTCTAAGTAGAGTATCATGTTACCTGTGAAAAGTGAGAGCTTGACTTCTTCCTTTCCTATCTGGATTCCTTTGATATCTTTTTCTTATCTAATCGCTATAGCAAGTACTTCCAGTACTATGTTGAATAGGAGCGGTGAGAGAGGGCAGTCTTGTCTTGTACCAGAATTTAGAGGAAAAGCTTTTAGTTTTTATTATCCATTGAGGATGATATTTTCCATCATTCCTCATTATTATGGAAATCTAAGCTTGTGTGGAGCCCAGAGAGTGTATGCATGTGAACTTTTAGAATAGAAATAGAAATAGAATGTTGTATCAAAATTGTGCAGATAGTGCATAAAGAGGAAAGGATTCAGGGGGTTGAAGGGAGGTCTAGGTCAGAGATGGCCAAGAGTATGTATTACACTTTTAGTTTTTTCTCTAGGTGAGAGAGGAAACCACTTGGATTCTAAGCTGAAATGTTACTTTTGCAATGTGGAGTATCTTATTTACCCTGATTTGAAACTGGAGAGATTCTCTTACCTACCCCAAGTTTTGCATTCTAACTCTTACTTTCCTTTCCTTTCTAGATTTCATTTCTTTCCCCAAATATAATAGTCTTTATTGAATTATTTCCTGTCTCCTCTATAAGTTCTCTAGAGACTCTGTTTAATTCACTCATAGACAGATCCCCAGCACCTAGAACAGCTCCTGGCCCTCTTTCAGGGGGTGAGGGTGGGGGTAATAAACATTGGCAGAATGAAGAAAAGACCTAGAAATAGAAACTAAAGCTGGGAGGCATGAACTATTTCAACATTTATTTTAATTTTTTTTGTTTTAGCTCCAGGATAAAGGTAAGGAAATGAGAGAGTAAGAGCAGAGATCAGGAAGAACAGAAGTCCGTGGATCTGTGAAGAGGCACCCACCATCATGATGGGCTGCTGGAGTGGGGGAGGTGGAGAGCTGGCTGATTACGTGACTGAATATGTATCTTGTGTCTCACACATGCTGACTGAACAGACATTCATATCACAGATATCTGAAACATACACTGTTTAGGTATAGCTCGGGAGGGTAACTTTTGAAGATAAATCATCTCCTTATTTTAAGAATAAAAAATAAACTTCTAATATTTGGTTATTTTAAAAGAATTTCCTGTGCACGTGCAAAATACCCAGGCTTTATACTCATTTAAGACAGGCAGAGTCTATTATTACAGCCTTGGTGTTTAACTTACCATCAAAGGGATCAGGCCAAGAAGGCCAGACCTCAAGTTCAAGAATGTTAAACACTATTCACAATATATCCCTGACTAAAAATGCATTATTTAGTACTGAATGGCATGTTTCACAAAGGACAAACTCTCACAAAAGTTAAATAGGGATGTGGGGAGCTGTTGGTATATCCAGTGGTTGTAGGACACTTAAGAAACAACCATTAAGGGGCCTACAGCTTGACTTCTATCCTTAGAGCTGTCCTATTTTTGCTGTATGGCCTCAGACAATTACTCACCTGATCTGGATCTAAGTATCTTCACCTTATTGATGCTGGTACGAGTACCTAGTACTTTGCAAGCAGATTAGAGTGCAGAAGCTTTTATGCTTGTCACTTTAGCAAGGAAGGGTGATAAGAGTTTCTTGCTGCCTCCACTTACAACGGGGAAGATAGTGAGTCATTTTTTAGGCAATGATTTTGTTCTTGAAATAAATATTCAGAGACTCCTTTTAGATATGGGAGTATAAGATGAACAGAATCCCAGTGTTCTGGAGGAAAGACTCAATGGGACAGTTTCTTGGCTTAGAAAAGGCTTTTTCCTTCCCACTTCTGCCAATTTTGCAGAAGAGCAATGTAGACCACCAGATGGAAAAGATGGGAAGGACTAAGCCTTCTCTTTGGGATTAAACAACCAAACTTCTTCTAATGGGTGAAGGAAGACTTGACTGAGATCAGCAAGCAGGACAGCAACCTTCCAAGGCTTCGAAAGGGTAAATGGCCCACATTAGTCATTATGAGAGCCAGTGTCAATCATTATTTATATTCAAGTAGCCTTAGAGTTTAATAGAAAGGTTTCATGAATTCATAGTTTCTCAATCCTTTGATTCTACCTGATTTCTCCATGGGAGCAGTGCAGACTAACTCCAACACAACACACCTGCCAGAGATTCACTTGAGTTTTTCTCCCACAACTTTACTCAGTTATGTCTGACATGTCTAGATTTAGATAAACAAATACCAAGCTTTGTAACCCACATCTTGCCTTCACTTCCTCTTTGCCACTTTTTTCATCACCAGTTTTCTATCATAAAGTTATAATTGTTGAATCTCTTAAGTTTGACTTAGGGCTCACATTTTTTTTTCTAGCTTGGAGAACCTATCTACCTCCTGGCTAGTCCTTCCTTTGAACCTTTATACTCTGATAACTGTATAATTGCATCTTTCCAGGTCCCTATCTACCACTGCACTTCTGCAGCCCCAAAACTTCTCTTGAGACTTTGCCTATTAGCAGCCCCCCCATACCTTCCTGAATCTAATCTTGGCAACTGACTCTCATCTGACATTTGATAAATTTACCCAATCAAATTTGGTTAAATTTCATTATGGATTATGTTAGATAATGAGAGACATTAAAACAAGCAAATTGGTTTTAAAATAATATAGGAAGCATTAAGATTCCATGAACCATTCAAACAAAGATTAAAAGAAAGTGGACTTTCAAGAAAACCATTTGTCTGATAAAATAGCATTTGACATGAGTTTTGGAAATAATAAAGGAATAAACGTAAAAAGAAAAAGAAATACATGATACAAAACACAAGCTGTTTCATTCATCACAAATTTCTGTCCTGGAGTGATAGCCTTCAATCATAGCCATAGGATGATCAGGAAATCTCAGTATTACCACTCATCCAAACTCAAATCAAAACTCTTTAGAACCAGGAGACATGGGGGAAGAGGAGCATTCGGTGAGTAGACAGTGCAAAAATGGCCTCAAGGACTCAGAATCTGCCAAAGAGCTGAGCAGTTAAATCTAAATAGGCAGCAAGGCCCAGTTCCCATTTCAAAGGGGAAATTAAATCCAGGCTTGCTAGAGTAGGTCAGGCCCTTCAGCAGAAGGGAGGAGATGCCTGTAACCAGGGCAACATACAAACAACCAGCTCTTTAGGGCTCATTTTCCTCCCCAGCAGCCCTGAGCCAAGTAAGCCTCCTACACCCATATATCTCAGGGAGGGGTGTCAGAAGGAGGCAGGCATCTTATCATTCCCTGAGAGAATCCAAAAGGTTTAGGATATTCCCACCAAAAAAGGTGGGGGAGAGAGATTAAGAAAATATTTGTAGAGAGATTTACAGAATAAATATAACAAGATGTCCCAGACTGAGGTCATGAAGACCCTTCTAGAAGGATTAGAAGTTCAAAATAAAGTCATGAGATCTCCGTGGTATGTTGAGTGCTGCTGTGCATAGAGCAGTTTCAGGAAGGAACTGTGAAGTGAAATAGCCCAATGGCCTCCTCAGAGGCTGGCAGTGTGAAGAACAGTTCAGGTCTGAGAATCTGGCACCAAGCCCAGGACCTCCAATAGCATCCATCCCTGAAATACTTACTTAGTGAATGAACATAGCTCATGGCAGAATGAATGAATATTGAATTTTCAGATAGTTCTGGCTATCCTGCATTATCTTGTGCCAAAATCCCAATGGAGAGTGATTCTTACTTTGATTTATCCATCTAGCAACACTTTAGTGTCCAATCAGGCCTCAAATTCTGCACCCAGTCTCCAGGAAGACTCTGGCGATCATATTCAAATGGCAGGGGGTACAGGGAGTGGGCATCGTTGGACTGGGAAATTTCCTTGGTTAAGACACAAAGCTAAAGATCCAGAGAGATGTGAGACTCAGGCAGGCCAGAGGGTTGAAGAGAAGAGGTCTCTTCACAGGAAGGGTCAGATGGAACTTGGATCCATGAAGGCAGGTGGGGAGAACCATCTGGAGCTAGGATGAAAGCCCTCCAAAACTGGAGAGAGCAGTATACAACATTCATCCTAGGCCATAAAGCAAGTCTATACTCAGGAGTCAAACGGGAGTACCTCATAGGGCAGTAGGTGGGTGCTTGCCAGGGTATGGCCTCAGTACTGGAGAACAATATCAGGATACCTGGTCCCTACTAACAGGACTGCACGGGGATATCAGAAAAGACCAGTAACAGAAATATAAATATAATCAGTGTCAATATTTATAATCTACAGTGAATATTCAAAGGTCAATTGATATGAAGAGGCTATAACTATGAGACCTGAGAGTGAATTCAGGATGTATGGATGTAAACCAAGTCTGACACTGATGTTAGAATCCTTAGCACTAAGAGAGTCCGTTTACATCCTACATGTTTTATAATTGTCCTCCATAGTTTTCAAATAGCAGCATAGAGGATCAAAAAAAAAGAAGTAGGAAAGTAAGTAAGAGAGAAAGTTAGCAGATTTGGCTCTTGCCTTGTACGTGGCTTGTGAAGGTTCATTTCTTAACACTGGTATCACATATGATCATCCTAATCCTGCCAGGAGTGATCCCTGAGAAGAGATCCAGCAATGAGCCCTGAGTATTGTCAGATGTAGCCCAAAATGCAAAATAAAACAAAAATTGTCAAAGTTACAAAGCTTCAGTATGAAATGAATAAGTTTCAGAAACCTAATATACAAGCATTGTGACTATAATAAATAATACTAATGCATTCTATTCCTAATTGATTCCTACTGATTTGACCACAAAAAAATTAGAATCATAGGGTTGGGTGATGAGGGGTTGGCTAATGAGTCCGACAGTGGAGTCAGAATGGATATATTCATCTGAACATAACATTGCCTACCTTCAAAAGATAAATTATTGCTCTACAGAGAAATGAAAAGATTTTTATTACGAAATTTGAAAAACAAAGACAAACTTATTTTTGCTGAAGAGGGCTCACAGTGGGTCTTAAGAAAAGGAAGATCATTTCACTTATTCAGATAGTCATTGTTTAGAAGGTATTTACATCTAGGTCCTGGTGCACCTGGAAGTCAAAAACATAGATTTGTATGCATGTCTTCTCAGTTATACATACACACACACACTTATACACACACACTCACACACATACACAAAGCCACCTTTGTGTACGCTTATAAGAAGCTTTCCTCTAGTCCTTTCTTAATGCCTAATTTTTTTCTATAAGCAGAGTAACAGAGTAAATATTTCAGCCTTGACTGCCAAGTAGTCTGTCTTAACTACTTAATATTGTTGGCCTGGGAGAAATAATATGGAGATTAAGATATCTGCTGCCGTATATATGTACATATATGAGCACAGAGCCAGGAGTAGCCCCTGAGCACATCTGGTTTGGGTCCAAACTCTTCATTCTCCACACTCCCAAATAAAGCTACTCAACTTTACTCTAGTAGCACAAAATCAGTCATAAATGAGTCACTGACAAGTATCATGACAATGGTAGTGAGTGAGAGAAGTAGAATGCCTATCTCAAATACAGGGTGGGGAGGAGGAAGTTGGAGGTCATTGGTGGTGGGAATGTTGCACTGGTGTAGGGGGAATGTTCTTTTTATAACTAAAACCCAACTACAAACATGTTTGTAATCATGGTTCTAAAATAAAAAAAATTTTGGTGGAAGCTACACCCCTTTGGCGCTCAGGGCTTACTCCTGGCTATGCACTTCAGACATCACCCCTGGCTTGGGGGGACCAGATGAGATGCCAGGGGATTGAACTGCTGTCAGTCCGAGGCTAGCACTTG
Organism: Crocidura indochinensis; assembly: GCA_004027635.1. Taxonomy (NCBI): domain Eukaryota; kingdom Metazoa; phylum Chordata; class Mammalia; order Eulipotyphla; family Soricidae; genus Crocidura; species Crocidura indochinensis. The sequence continues at coordinate 13,457 of PVKC010014793.1, read as the reverse complement.
CAAGGCAGATGCCTTACCTCTGGCGCCACCTCTCCGACCCCTAAAATAGAGATCATTTTTAAAAAAGAAATATAAATGAGAAAATGAAAGATAGAACAGTGGGTAGCGTATTTACCTTACAGACAGCCAACCAGGACGTGATCCCTGGCATCCTATATGGTCCCCTGAACCCCACCAAGAATGATTCCTGATCTTAGCCCCAAGAGTAAACCCTGATAATAACTGGATATGACCCACCACCACCACTTCCCAAATAAAGAAAAAGAAAGGAAAGAGAGAAATAACGTAAGTCAGTGGGTATTACTGTATTTAGAGGATGGTAATATGGTGATGTTCTTTAGAGATAGAATAGGTGCCTTCCATGTATAATGTCCTAGGTTTAATTGTCTCATTTTAGGAAGAAAAAAGTAGGGAGATACTTAGGAAAACAACTAGTCTACCAAAACTGACCCATCAATTGGTGAGTGCCCATCTTCTAAAAAAAAATCAAAAGATATATAACTTTCCACGAGGCTAATATATAAAATGTAAATTTTCATCTAAAACTCCAAATAGAGTTTTTCCAAAAGAAAAAAAAAAAGACCTTCACAGTGTTTTATTTTTGTTATATCATGTGTAATGGAAATGTGCTTTATAAGTTCACAGTTTTTTGCTGAAGAATTATCTGTTTGTTTCTTTTCAGATATAAAAATCTTTAAAATGACTCAAGCAAAAGCATGCACATAACTACAAGTTAACCTTTGGAATCTCTGACCCTTAACCCCTTTTTGGAGATTGCAATTCAGCATCTGTGACTGGTCTTTGTTCTTAGGTATGCTTTAAATGCAGCTCAGTAAAGCCACAATTACAGATTCCAAATGAGCATTATCATCATTGCTTTTGAAAGGGGGTGTTTTAGAGCCCAGAGAAGTGCTCTGGAAATGAGCAAAAAAATGCAGCAAATAGCAATCTAGCTGTCCCTGCCCCAGAGAGGGGGTTCATTTCTGAAAGCTGGTGACACACCTCAGCTTTGCTTGCTTTACTTAGAAGGTTCTGTAGTGTTTTCGAAATAATGAGGCTCCCTTCCTGTCATTCAAGACAATGATCCACGTTAAAGCTTAGCTGTTTTCTGTCTAGCAGAAACTAACTACTCGGAATCCCAGCTTCCTTTAAGACCTTAATTTAGTGTGATATTACATTTTAATTTACCATGAATGCCACTCATTTAATAGGGAAAGACATTTTCATTATGGTATGGGAAATAAATAGCATGTCCTATAATGTCTAATCAATCGCCAGATCTATTTTAAATTCCAAGACCTGATCCCATTTTCTAATTTGTAACGGAAACCACCTCAAATACAAAGGAAGTTTTATTTCGGTATAACATCAAACAGTCATCTGTTTTTAAATAGTCAAAAGGAAAAAGCCTCCTATGCAGACATTGAGTGTTAATATTAGTGGAATAATAGAATATATTTTTCTAAGTATAACACATGAAGAAGGTTTTAGTTTAGGAATTTCTACCATAAATTGGGACATAGGATTAATGCCATGAATCCCAGTCAGGGACATATTTGACTGTGTTTCACTGAAGTCAGCTAGTAGTAGCTAAAATGCATAAAGCTTTGTTTTTATTTTAGATTATATAGCATGAAAAATAACTGGCAAACAGGACACTACACCTAACTTTAGTGATGTCACTACAGACCTAGAATCTTTCTTTCCTCTCAATCTTGACATTAACTACTGTCATCTTGATTGCAATTTAGCTGCTGTATAGCTCCAGACATCACATTCCAGTAGGACTCCAAGGAAAAATTTTTGCAATGGTTTTCTTCTTTAGTCAGTAAAAAAAATATTCTGGACACCTCTTGAACTCCCCAATTTTCTATGATGATTGTGTTAACTAGAATAGTAAAGAAATAGAAAAGAAAAACAGTAACCCAAACAGTAAAGAAACCATGAATGTAAATGTACTGGCTTCCCTACCTCTGTAATAGGAAGAGGTAATAAATATCTAAGGAGTCAAATTAATTTGGCCACCACAAGGGTTTATGTATGCTCACATATTTTACTTTGGTATTTGTCAATAATAAAAAATTATTAACAAAAGAGTAATTTCCTTCTTTTATTATTATTTGGGAAGCCACAACCAGTGATGCTCAGGGTTTATTCCTGTGGGTCTATGGGGATTATATGTGGTGTCAGAGCTCAAACCAGGATCAGCATTGTGCAGAAAAAGCGCCCTACCAATTGTACTATCTCCGTCACTCCAAGAGTAATGTATAAGTTTATTTGTTGTGATAACTTTAGTGTGATTAAAATTGCAGCTTATGATCCAATAAAAGTGTGGTATTTATTTAATGCCTTTACTTTATAATCTTCCGTCAATGCAGGAATTGCAAACGATGGCCATAGCCAAATCAGACCTTACTTTGTAGTTATAAGCAAAGTTTTAGAGAAACACATCTGTGCCATTCATTTATCATTCTCTTTGCTACTCCTGTACTACTCCAGTAGAATCGAGTAGTTGTAGGTGAGTCCAGGAAACCCTATGAGATCTCTTAGCAGTCTTCCACAAAAAACGTTTAAGATTCCTCTTACTGATATTCAGCAATGAAATAAATAGTTTGATTTCAAATTTTTGGAGGGTAGAATTAGGATACACCCAGTTGTGTATAGAGTTTAGGCCTGTGTATAGAAGCTTAGGCTTCTGTGCTTAGGAAACACTCCCATTGGTGATGAAGGGCCATAGGCAGGGCCAGGAATCAAACTTGGACAACCATGTACAAGGCAAGTGTCTTAAGCACTGTACTATCTCTCCAGCCTAAACACAATATTGAGTATTCATGTGGGGTGAGGACAATACCTGATGGTGTTCAAGTATTACTCTAAGCTTTGTGCTCATAAATCACCATCGTGATTTATTATTTATTATTGATTTATTATGAGCACCCTGGTGCTCATAGAAATTCAGATGGTGGCAGAAATTGAACAAGGGTTAGCTAAATGTAAGACAAGTATCTTACTTGTACTATCCTCCAGCCTTTGAGAGAAATATTCTAATAAAGAAGTAAAGACATCTCACTATCCTGACTGACATTGCCACCTAGATCTGGTCTCCTACATAGGGCAATACGTTTTTCTTTATTTTAAAGGTACTTTCTTCATTTCCATTAAAAATGAGATATTTTGCATAAATAAACTATTTATCAAAATAAATACTCTTTTGTATTTTGTATTTCAAAAGATCTCGTAATGACTCATCTTGATCTAGGAGAGGTTTGCTGACAAAGAGTTCCTAGGGAAAAATATATCTCCTAACTCAGGGCAAATAGGACATATTCGATGAAGGTGCAGAGAGCTTACTGGAAACTGATTTCATTTCACTCCAATATCTTTAAGAGAAAGGCACATCCATGCTCATGGCTAAGCCCTAATTCATTCCAACAGCCTCTGGAGTTAATTAGTGAGGATCTTTCCCAAATGAAACAGGTAATCTTGCAAATATTAATTGTGGCTTATCTCAAGTTCTAATTTAAGATTAAAAAATAATGTCTAAATGATTGGATTTAAATCTCCAAAATGCTACGCTGCCTTGTCCAATATAAAAGCACAAGAGCCTCTTGTCTGCCCTAGTTTTTAAACTACTGACCACATGGCACACATTACCCATGGGTCAGCAACTATGGCCAGTTTGGCTGCCATGCTGCTAATTATATAAGCTATACTTACCTAGAAAGTGTGGGTAAATTGCTCAAGAATCTGGGCACTCGAATTTCCAATTTAATTCTTAAAGTAACCCTAAATGGAGATTGCCTTTCCCTATCTCTCTCTTTCTTTCTAACTCCTCACTTAAAGTAATATAAATACATGCCAAGCATTATTTCAATCAAAAATGAAAACCAATTCCTTTTTTTTCTTTAGCTTGCTGATTATGTGTTGACATACAACAATGTATGCCATATCATTTGTAGGACAAGTACTTAAGGTTAAACCTTATTGATCTGAAGAGAAAACGTAGAGACTAAGTAAATTTTCCACATTTCCAGAGGTCAGTGATAGAACCAGGTTTGCGGGCAGGCCAGTCTTACCCCATTGTATCATTAGACAATAAACGTAAGTATCCTAGAACAAAGCTATTAAAGAATAGCAGAGCAGAAAGACAGAAAGAAGCTGGGAATTTGAAAGAAAATTAAACATCACAAATTCCTGCTTCCTGTTGTGCAAAAATGCCAAATTCTGAGACCACTTTCTGGGTATTCTGCTGTTTGTAGTAGATTGCATCCATGACAGATATGCTGAAGCTGCATAAGAACAATGCCCTGGACTGTCTGGGCCTTGTACTTCATTCATCCCTGCCCACATATCTTCTCAACGTGTAGTCAATTCGAAAAATCCTTAAGGCACAGCTTGGAGTTCACCTTGATGCTTCTGCCACTGTCAGGATTCCCTGTCTTGTGTTCCAGAAGCACCTGGAATTTTCTCTGTTGCACTGTACTTTTCTTTTTCTTTTTCTTTTTTTTTTTTTTTTGGTTTTTGGGTCACACCTGGCAGTGCTCAGGAGTTACTCCTGGCTCCATGCTCAGAAATTGCTCCTGGCAGGCACGGGGGACCATATGGGGCACCGGGATTCGAACCGATGACCTTTTGCATGAAAGGCAAACGCCTTACCTCCATGCTATCTCCCGGGCCCCTGCAACTGTACTTTTCATACTGTATAATAAATACTACCTTCCAAACTATGAGCATGCTATTAGAACTGATCCAACCTTTCTAATGCCAAGCACTAAGCATATATCCTGTAAACACAGAAGAAAAGAAACTAGGAGAGAAAAAAGGGAAACAATCACTTTTTGAAATAAACACATCCCAACTTTACACACAGTTTGATAAGCCTGAGTTTCCAGTCTTTTTTGGGGGGGGGGGCCACACCCAGTGACGCTCAGGGGTTACTCCTGGCTATGAGCCAGAAGTCGCTCCTGGTAGGCACGGGGGACCATATGGGGAACCGGGGGATCGAACCGTGGTCCATCCTAGGCAAGGCAGCAGGCACCTTACCTCCTGCGCCACCTCCCGGCTCCCTGAGTTTCCAGTCTTAATACTTAACCCCATTCTATGATTTTTCATACCATTTAAACTAACAAGCTATGTATTTTCATATGCAAACATTTAAGCATAAAAGATAATGGAATAAAGACAAAATCTGGTGAGAGAATGAGATAAGAGGTATATATGTGTAGGGTTGATGTCAGACTGTAGGACAAGTAAGTAATTCCCTTTTATTTAACTTCAGAACCTCAATTTCTTCTTCTATAAAATAGTGATAATAATAGTGCCTACTTTTATAGGATTATTGCCAGGATGAAGTTAAATAGTACAGAGAAATTTTCTCAGAATTTACTAAGTATTGTATTATTATTAGATATGTACTATTATTAAAGATGCCAGAGTCAGAGACATAATGGACAGAGACAGGGTTCTGAGGAAAATAAAGGCTTCTTTCATATATGACAAAATGGTTTCATGTATGGCCTGGTAACTATAGCTGACAAATTGTATCATGAAATTCCCTGAGAATAGCACTTAAATTATCTCACTTAATAAGTAGAAATATGTGTGTGTAACACACACTCAATCCCATCAGTTTCCTAAGGGCAATCATCTGAGACCTTCCCTATTTCTGACCTGTCCCAGTTCATCCCCATTCTCTTCTCGTGCTTTATCCTTGTTTTTCTTATTTCTTCATTATTAACAGAAAAGTGATGGTCATATAGTAAACAGTTGAAAAAAATCTAAACCTGGTCTATCCAATTCACACTCCTAATTACTAGGATGTTTGCTCCCTATATTTTGTCTTTGTGTATCAACTGTAAGATCCTTATTCTAAAATATTACTCATAGACTCTGAATTGGATTCACTCATGTATTTTCCTCAGTTCAATCTTCCTGAAGTCTTTCTATTTAATGATTATCTTAGCACTAAATGTCTGACTTTATATTTCTAATGCAATATTCCTCAAATTGAAGATATACTGCCTTTGAACGTTATTTTTTTATGTAAACAGTCAAGAGATATAGTACTATATGTGAATTATTAGGGAGATTTGATTATTGATTTGGAGGAGGAATAGAAGGACATTATAAAATCCTATTTTATCTTTTCTGGTTTTAATTTTCCTTGAAACATTTCCCCAAATTTCATCATAATTTATAATCAGTATAATATAAAACAATGGTGTTACAAAACTAAGCCTGGAAACAGTACAAAAAAAACTACCTTTATGAGGTTGAATAGACTGATGTAAGATGGCACTTTATCAGTGGTTGTCAATATGGATACACTAGGAGATAGTTGACAAAGTCTGGAGACAATTCTTGTTTGTGACAGGCAATGGCATTTTACTTTAGTGGGTAGAAACTGTAGACAGAAATAACATACTTTGGGGCCCGGGAGATAGCATGGAGGTAAGGCGTTTGCCTTTCATGCAAAAGGTGATCGATTCGAATCCCGGTGCCCCATATGGTCCCCCGTGCCTGCCAGGAGCAATTTCTGAGCATGGAGCCAGGAGTAACCCCTGAGTGCTGCCGGGTGTGACCCAAAAACCAAAAAAAAAAAAAAAAAAGAAAAGAAAAGAAATAGCGTACTTCAATGCATAGGACAGCCCCTCAACAAGGAACATTTTAGCCAACATACCAATGGTGTTGAGTTTGAGAAACCCTGCTTTATAATCATCATTCCAAACCCTCAAGGCTGATATAGAAACAAATAAACAACCTACTACTGCTAAGTGTGATCCCCCTCCCGCTTTTCTCCTGTGGCTCAAAATACTAACACTTTCTCATATTTTGGATTTTGCGGGGAAACCTGAGGCCCAATCTTCCTGCCCCAAGAGAATCACAAAGCAAATTTTCTCACTTCAAAGGAGACATTCTGTTCTCTGTACAGTGACAGAGATTAAATAGGTGCTTATCATCATAGCATATGTTGGGAAACTAAGGCCTTTCTTCTTGTGTTAAGAACATAGAAGCCACAAAAAGATCATATAGCAAATATAATGGCAACCAGATTTCTCCTATGACTGTGTAAAATACCAAGCTGCAGACATTTTTCTGCAAGAAAATCTATGAGATGATTAAGCCTAGGTATGGAGAATTTTGGGATCCTCTGTGTCTACATTAGCTTACCTAAAAGCAAGGCAACTTTCACCAATTTCTCATCTTGTGGTATAACTGATTAGAACTTTCCCAACTGGGAAACTATGACTGTGCCATCTGTTATTTTTTTATTATAATCTCAAATCTCACTCCTGTGTTCCCCAATATGGTGATCACTAGCCTTACTAGAAGTTCTTTAAATCTACATGAGTAGAATGTTTAAAAAATTAAATATTCAGTTTCTTAATTCCACCAGTCTCATGCCAATTGTTCTAAAGCTTCTATGGCTATTGGACAATGGAAAATAGAATATTCCCAACATTACAAAACATTAAAAAATGTGAGAAAATATTCTTTGAGCCTTTGTTTCACCACAATTTTTAATATAGAATTTTTTAATTTCATTCCTGTGAGGTATAGTTACAAAGTTGTTCATGATGGAGTTTCAGTTTCCCTGCACCAGAGCACATTTCCCACCATCAATGTTGGCAATTTGCTTCCCTCCTTTCCCTCTCCCCTTCCTCCTGCCCACCCTATGGCAGATATTCTTTTCTCTGTCTCTCACTTTCTCTCTTCCTCTCACTCATTCTCTCTTCTAAATACCACTCTTTCATTAGAATTCTTGATTTGCTTCTTTTATAGAACTATTGGGAAGATATCAACACATAATAAGATAGTATTTGTGGCTTATAATATACAACCGTATATGAGCATATCAGAGATGATGAGTTCACAGAGAAGAGGGAAAACCTTGTTTTATTGCAAAGAAATCAGAAATTATCTCCAATTCTTTATTATTAATTGAAAAATTATTGGTGGGATGAATTACTTTATGGTGAAATTGTTGGAGCTTTTTTGTCTTTATGTTTGTTTTGTTTCTTGGCCATACCCAGTTGTATTCAGGTCTTAATCCTGGCTATGTGCTCAGGGATCATTCTTGGCAGGGATTAAGAGACAATATGTGCTGATGAAAGTCAGGTTGGCTAAGTGCAAGGCAAGTATTTTACACATAGTATTATTTCTCCAACACTTAAGGTGAAATCGTTTCTGTAGGAATATTTCCCCAATTGTTTCATTGCTAAAGTCTGTTGTGTAAATCCTGTTACATTCAAAGATTTTTTTTCCATTCAGGAATTTTTCCTTTGCCTATTTAGCAAGTTTTCATTATAATTTTGCATTTTTCCATCCAAAAATTCATCTCAACTCCTTCAACCTTGATGGGGCATTTGAAGAGATTCAATGTTGGGGGTTGAAGGAGTTCTTATTGGGGATCAACAAAGCTTTCAAAATTAAATACCAGGGATAATTCCTGTAGCGCGCCATGTAGTCTTCGGAGTTTTCTCTGCTGTCAGCTTGGACTCTCTCCACCAAAAGAACAAATCTCTGTTTTCACTTAGGCTTGTTCTGATCTGTTGTAAGTCATAACTTGATGAAAACTTTCTAAGGCATTAAAAGTGTGTATGTCAAGTAATTGACTAAATTATGTCTGAGGGGCCTCAAAGCATGCCAATAGGGCAGCTGAAACATACTAGAATATGTCTTTGGAGCCTGTAAGGTTAAACTGTTCCCAGGCATTTAATGGGCTCTTTTTTCCTCATAACAATGGAAACAATAACAATAGTTGGCATTTTCATGGTAGTTTTTAATGCTCTTGGGGTCAAGCAGTTTTATTTGCATCTATGGGTGAGCAATACCACTAAGTTTTATGCAAGAAAACACTATAGGCCAAAAAAATGGAGTCCTGAGACCAAGCAGGTTAAGAGAAAAATTTATATGTATTTTTGCCCTTCTACATATCAGATCAATGATGATGAACATAGCAGAGTAAAGTCCTGTGGAAAAGGGAAGGGTGTAGGTAGTAAAAAATGAACAAATAAATATGTGAATGAGATAAATAAGAATACATACCAATGGTAGGAGACTGCTAACATGTCATGAAAAATAGTCAGGGATATTTCAGCAAAGATCTAAAGTGATACTGAAAGTTCTGGTGGCCTCCGAAGGGAGTACTCCTATGCAGAGGAAGTTGGACACTGTAAAGGCCTTGAGAAGAAGCCTGTCCAATGTCACTAAGGGATAATAGGTTAGAAGTCAATGAATTTTATTGAAAGGGTAGAGGGTGGGAAATCATTGAAGATGAAGTCACTGAGGTGACATAAGACCAATTCTATGGGGCCTCCTTCAGATTCTCTTCTGTAAGACAAGGAAACTTCTTGGAGATTGTTAGAGCAGAAGAGTGACACAATTTGACTTGAGTTATTAAGATATATTTTCTGAGGGGCCCGGGAGATAGCATGGAGGTAAGGCGTTTGCCTTTCATGCAAAAGGTCATCGGTTCGAATCCCGGTGCCCCATATGGTCCCCCGTGCCTGCCAGGAGCAATTTCTGAGTATGGAGCCAGGAGTAACCCCTGAGCACTGCCGGGTGTGACCCAAAAAAAAAAAAGATATTTTCTGGACATTCCATTGAGAGTAGATCAGGTGAGGGGAAGGCAATGCAAAGATTAATGCGGTTGACAATTAACCAACTACACAGGATTTTCCCTGATCCCAGTTCTCCATTTGTGTTCATCACCTTTGTCTCTGAAACCTGTAAACATTCCTACCAAATCACTGTTATCCTTTTCTGTCCAATGGCAACCATCCAATAATCTTTAGTCTTCAATAAACTGGATCACTTTTATCTCCAGCATAATGATTGTATTGCTCATTCTATTCCACTCAGTCTCATAAAATCACACTCCATCAAGGAAGGAACCTAGATAAGTACTTGCTCAACTGTCCACTTTCAACATCAAAATGGATCATAGCTATAAAAGGTTTAAATGACAATAATAAAATGAGTGTCCCATTCAATTAACTACGCATACAAGAGTGACTGCTCCCGTAGATACCCATCTTATCTCTTTCAATCACATGCCTTTCTCTTGAACCCTTAATCACCACCTCCAAACAAAACTTCTTTCCTACATTCTGTATGAGTTACTCCTAAATCTGTTCTCACAGGAGAGGATTTGGGAGGGTAGGGGGACTGAGGCATGAAAGAGATCTCCCATCTATGTATAAAGACCAAAATAATACGTTTCACTCTGTAAAATGGAGTATCAGCAAATACATCCATGTTTTTTGATACATTTTTTTGTGGCCTCTGATAGAGCCCACAGGAAAAGATGGCCTGAGCTGGTTCTCTAAGTTAAAATGGCTGCAGCTCCTCTGAGGTTTTACAAGAACTCCTTCAAGAGAACTCACTGGGCAAGGTCAAAAATTACAAACATCAATTTTACTTCAAAAACATTACTCTTGTCTGGCAAGACAAAGATGAGACAGATGGAAGGACTCTATCCAGAGAGTGGGTTGCTCTAATTTTACATGGCCTACATCCAGTTCTTAAGCTCAAAGCAGACCATTTCTGTGGATGCAGTGAGTGTCATTAGGTTATCTGGGTAGCAGTGCACAAAGGAAAAACAGGAAGTTTCTCAGCACTACAAGCTTGAAGGAGTTCACTGTCCAGATCAGCTTCTTCTGGGTGTTCTTTCCCCAGGTTGGTGAGGAATGTGTCTGGAAACCCTGAAGAGATCTGTCTGCTCAAATCTCTAATTTTTTCTTCGCAGATAAAACCAGCTCTCATCCCAGGGTGTCTCTTCTCCATCTTCACTCTCCTCACCACTTCCTTTCACCCCACAAACAGTACAGTTTGCACTTGGCATCAGGGTCAAGGATGGGGAAATAAAAAACAGAAAGGATTCCACAAAACCAAGACAAACATCTGGAGAGAAAATTGCATGAATTGTTATTTTCTTGAAGTAATATGCATATATAATTCTCAGATTTAAAACTCAGATCAGCTGGAATCAAGAACATATTTTAATGCTCACTGGTATCAGAGCCTGTTTATGAAAAGAATGGGAGTCTTTTTTTAATACCGATGACAATGGTAGACGCTTGAAAAGAAAGTAGAGGGCCTGGAGAATGGCCCTATAGCACAATGGGTAGAGCACTTGCCTTGCACATAACCAACCCAAGTTTGATACCTGGCACCATATATAGTCTCCTAAGCAATACCAAAATTGATCCCCAAGTACAAAGCCAGGAGTAACCCCTGATTATCACTGCACTCCCTCCAAAGGGTGATATTTATCTATGCTCAATTCTATACCCCTTGTTTGCCCTGCTCTGGAGAATTCTTTAATTTTCTTAAAGTAACCATTGTAAGTGTGATGCATAAACGACTAGCACTAAGAAAAAGAAAAAAAGAAGGAATGTGAGCCTGGAGCCACGTGGTCTCAGGTGCATTGGTGGAGAAAAAAGATCAGAACTAAATATCCAATTCAAAGTCAATGACAATAGAATCAAGAAATCAAGAGACCTAAACAATTTAAACTTAAATGGGCCTGTTATACTATCAGCCCAGTGGGCAAAGGGTGGTTGTATAGGATGCACTCTGGTATCTCTGGTGGAGGGAGGCCAACACTGGTCATGGGAATGGCCCTGATTCACTGTATATCTGAAATTTAACTATGAGGACTTTGTATATCACAATGTTTTCAATAAAATTAAATAAAAAGTTAATTGCCTCTGGTAAAGTTCTTTTAAATGTTCTCTTACAAAAATAATTTCTTTGAAATGACACTTATTTTGTGTATGAACCACATGTTTTGTCAAAAGAATTAATGTGTTATAGATGCTAAAATTCTATGAGGTAAGAATCTTGTAGATTACTTGTCTTGTAGATTTCCGGTTGGAGACTAAAAAATCTAGATGAAGTACCAGGTGAGTGATGAACAACTTCCAACTAATTAGAATACATTTGCATAAAAATCCACCCAACTGCTCAATGATAGTTTTCAGTTGCCAGGACAACTCCCAGAAATAGCAAACCTGATCAAAATATGAGTGGTGCCTTTATGCCAGGAAAGCCCCACCTCAGAGTCCTCCTTCCCTGAAATATCATGAACAGCCTACTCCTAATTAATTCACTCTACTCCTAAGCCAATATAAAATAGGTTTGTATAGACAAAAGGGACCTGTTACACTAGCAGTCAGGGGGGCAAAGGTGGGGGGGTGTATGGAATGCGTGCTGAAAACAGGAGTGGAGGGAGGACAACACTGGTGTTGGTAATTGCCCTAATTCACGGTCACTATGTACCTTAAATATAACTGTGAAGGACTTGCAATTCACAATGGTCACAATAAAAATTATTTAAAAAAAAGATTGTGTAGAGATGGCATTTCTCTCTCTCTCTCTCTCTCTCTCTCTCTCTCTCTCTGGAGTATGCTCACAGTCTGATTCTTAGGTTGTGCACTCTAACTGCTAATATTTTTCACAAACATATATATATACATATATATAGTATATCTATACATATATATGGTTTTTGGGTCACACTCGGCCATGCTTAGGGATCACTCCTGGTTCTGCAATCCGAAATCACTCCTAGAAGGCACGGGTGACTATATGGGATACTGGGGTTCGAACCACCATCCATCCTGGGTTGGCTGCATGCAAGGCAAACACCCTATCGTTGTGCAATCTCTCCAGTCCCCACAAATATTTTTAATTCATTATTTTTCTGACTTTCACTTGAATTCTTTCTGTGTAGATCACATAAACTTGGCACTCATATTGGGACATAATGGCCAGGGTTCTGACCAGACAATTTATGTATCAAAATATACTCTTCAGTATATCCATATGAGTTTATTCAGAAGCCCTGAGATTGAAAATATAACTATAATACCCTCAATTATGATTAAAGATTTATAACATTGTTTGTCCATTTTAGTTACCATTTTTACCATTTACCAAAAATGACAAAAAAAGAACAGTTTTTCTATTTTCTTTCTCTCTATGTACTCACAGAATCTTCTTGTGATCTCCAATGTTCTGAAATTTCATAATTTTGTAATGTGGCTCTATTTCTTTTCCATTCCCTGTAAAGTAGATGACAATAATTTTAGTTGGTTAACCAAGGTCCTCCATACTGGGGAACGTCCTTCAATCACTTAATAAATTTATTCCACTCTTTTTCTTGGCTTTCTTGAATTTCTTATCCTGAAACTCTCTTTGCCCAGTCCATGAACATCATTCTAGTGCAGAGATGAAGAACACGTGGCTCTCACGCCTCATGCGGCTCCCGGCCAAAATGAATGTGGCTCTTGGCCTCTTCTCATTCTTTTGTATACTGTGGGTCTTTGCCAAGTTTGGATTTTGTTCTGCTGCTTTTGAGGAGGGAGGGACCTCTGAGGAGAGATCTCCAAGCACGCAGTCCCGCCCCCAGGCTGTGTCCTCTGGTCTCCCATCCCTCGGAAACAACTGCA